>JAVJIF010018275.1:0-26155 GCA_038442645.1 Agave tequilana
CGGGGCGATATTACACAAAGCATCAATAACACCAGGGCAGCTAGCAACGGGTCCCCTACCAAGCTGTGTTGGCATATTGTTCGCAGTAAGCCAATACCTGCCGGTGAATTTTCGTTAACAAGTCCACCCCACATGCCAGGTAATTTCACTAAAAATTCGGGCTTGCATATATCTGGAAGAAACTCGGGTTTGAAAGCAAGCAGTTAATCAGCTGCAGTGACCAGCACTGTACTTGACTAGCCATTCTTCTGCCTTCCTAGACTCCATCTCAACAGCTCCCATCCCCCGGTAAGAAGATTCACAGTGGTAACTAAGTCTCTTATCCACAAACTGGTAGAAGTGAGAATAAACAATTTCCAGAGAACTTAATGCAAGCTGAATGGAGAGCTCGAGTATTTCCCCATGACTTGCCACCGCTGTGAATGTAATGGGATATGTTGCTAAGTGTCCCAATGCTCTGACCGCTACCCTTTGCTCCACCCAAGTTAGCCTACCTCTTAAGAGTTCAAACTAAGGGGGGAATAACTCCAGCATGCACAGACTTTCAGCAAACTCTCCCAAATTCATAGTATAAGATCCAATTATATGAGCTGCATAATAAGGGATATATATGTTTTGGTCATGTGAAAGCAACGCCTGTTCTTAAGCCCTTCCATATTAAAGCGCCATGCATTCAAAAATGCCTAAGTTAATGAACTCGGATCATTTGGGTGCGCCATGGCGGTGTTCAAAGGCCACTGATAGGGAGAACTTGCCCATCATCATCTTGAGAAGGAAGCTCTCTGAAGAACTTGAGTATACTTGCCCTCCGTTTAGTTGGATTTCCTCCTTCATTACACAAAAGAAGCACCCTGGATAAGGACAGTCAGGTTGGGCCTTATCCATGCTGAGTCAGATAAACAACTGCTTATCTCACTAAGTAGTTCAGTTCCTCAAAGGCCATGGAGAATCCACTGGGTACCTTAGTTCTGCAAATTTGAATCAAATCAGTTCTATTCAGTTCCAAAACACAGGTATGAGTAGCTAAAAGTAAGCATGCAAGACAAAAATCATGAAGGCTATAATCTTATACAAACACCAACTAGAACCAGAAAATCAATTTGGAAGATGAATGGTGAATCAATTTTGAGCGTGAAAATCACAACCAAATAAACCAAAATAGCAAGACCAATTGCAGACAGGGAACAGGAAAATAAAACCAGAAAAAGAGACCAATTGCAGGTACATTGGGTTTGAGAGATTGTGAAAGTGAAACCCTAGCCTCTGATCTCTTTGATTCAAAGAGAAAATTTTCATTGAGTAACATTGAGATCCAGAATCTATAACTGATTCTCCTTTCTCGTATCTGCCACGTTCAAAGACTCGGCCGAGTCGGAGACGAGTTGGCGAGTCGTATCCGTCTCGGCTGCTCCGAAACGAGTCCGAGTCACGAGTCGGTCGACTCAACTCAGAGGAGACTGACCCGGTCCAAAATCGGAGTTGACTCGGTTGACTCGGCATTATGATGCTGTTTGTGCCTCATCACAATTCAATGTGAAATAACTATATTAGCATGTATTTATGAATATAGTTTGTGCATTACTATATTGTGCATGTATTTTGATATGCTTATACCGACGACGCGTGTATTTATTCTTTCGCTTTATGTTTAGCGTGCTAGGTGATATATTTTGGACATGTGATACATGAATGTAGACGTCTACATTTTTTTAAGATTTGTCGTAATTTTTTCAGAATTTTTGAGTTTTCTATGTAGCATTTTGCGCGTATCACCCGATACCGATCCGAGTCGCCGAGACCGATCCGTCTCAGTGCTCACCGAGTCGGCGGCCGAGACCGCGACTGTGAACCATGGTATCTGCAGCTCGCCCATGTCCTCTTCAATCACGATCAAGATCCAGAATCGAACGATATGACACAACATATAAATATACCCTCTTTACATACTTCCTCTTCTGAGTGTTACTTTACCTGCATGCTATTTTGAATTTTTAAAAATTTTTAATTACACACTTAGATTGTAGTTGACTTTAAGCTTGTAGAATATGTTTTGTTTAGCTTTTTGGCACATATCATGCCTCATAAACGAGTGCAATTTCCTATAGACAGTTACATTCTAACTCGTTTATTTAAACCCTTTTGTTAGTCTAGGAGAAATTTAGAGGGTAACTTCTTTGTGCATGAGCTAATTGCAAGGCCAAAAGGTTGTTTTGCTCACTACTCTCTAACTGGTTTACTAAGTTCTATGGCAAACCACCCTCCTAGGCACCAATGGAGAGGGTTAAAAGTTGAACAACAAGGCATACATTTTGTCAAATTTATGGAGTTATACTTAATAGGCAACCCTTTTTGATGGGATAAGTCAGGTCATCACAATTATAAAGATGATATGACGACAACAATGGCAATGATGACGAGCACGTTACGCATAAGTTACTTGGTTAAAAGTCCACGAATTTTCTAAAACATTTCCAGCAAAAAATGGATAATATGGATGATTCCGCATGCCAAGCTTTGCTGAGGAACATCCAAGTAGGCTTCAGCTTGTACACATGATGTTGCTTGTTAATGCTTATTGGTAGCAATTTTCCATCTAGAGACAAAAATTAAGTTCTTCCCGGAATTCCACAATGTTTATCAGTTTAACATTGTCAAATCCAAACTATATTCTGAATTCGACCTCTCAATTGGCGCCTATGGTTACACATATATAAGTCTGGCGAGGTGCAGGTTACAACTTACAAGAAATTCATGAAGCATTGTCCTCCTACCCTATTCCTCTTTCTTCTATTTTTGCTACCAGATACTCTATCCTTTAGGCTGTTAGCCATTCAATTGTATTTACAACAATTTACACTTCGCTATCATAAATCATGACAGAAGCATTTCACGCTAGTATCAAATGTAACACTTCCTAAAATGATTATAAATGGAATATAATAATTTCAAGGTGTTTAAGGTTTAGCGCTCATAATTCTAAGTTGAATGAGATACTGTCTTAAGAAAATGCTTAACATGCTCTTGATTAGCTTATTAGAATAAAAGGAAACATGGTAATTTGATGAAGGATTGATCTGTTGACACCATTCAGAAACCCTAGGTAACTAATTAGCCAAGCAGCACAAAGAAACTAATGGATGTCATAATTATGGAAAACTCACTGGAAAATACTTGGCATTGTGCGAACGGAGCATCACATTTCATCTATATATGCGCGTCATTCTATAAAGCGTCAGAATGAACTTTGCTACATTGGATTCCATAATGCTCCAAAAATTAAAAAAAAATAAAAGATAATAAACGTGCAATAAAGCATACCCACAATCCTCTAGAAGCTCCAAAATCAACATCAATGGAATGATAATTTTTCAAACAACAATCTATAAATTGAATTACTAAAACACTGAACTTTCACAATTCAACAACTTTAAACTCCCTATGGTGACTAATCCATCAAAAAACTATAAAGATCTACTAATTCGTAACAAAAACATTCAAATTAATCAACTGCTGCCTAATTTTAAAAAAATAAACAGTTTTCCAAAAGAAAGCTAAAAAAAGATTCCACCTTTATCTAGCGAAAAGAGCCCTAACGCTTCAAACAAAAAAAACCCATAAAAATATTCAATCTTTCTGAAAGAAAAGAGCTCAGAATGGAAAAAGGAATTGAACCCATGAGATCAAAGCACGAGAAAATGAGCAGAAAGAAAGAGAGAGATACCTTGAAGAAGTAGAGTCGCCGCTTGCTGAGATGCGAGAAAGATGGGTATTATAGATTGAACCCAAGTCTAATTTAGGGCATAAATTCAATGAATAATTAGCTCGCTGAATCTCTTTCCAAATTTGCGCAGAGAGAGAGAGAGAGAGGAGTGGAGTCCCTGGAGTGGGGATGGGACACTGTCGGGGTTTCAGATTTTATTATTATTTTAATATTTTTTAAATTTCACTGTCGTTTTCGAGGGTTACAATAACAATAATGCTTATTCTCATGCATACCCCCACACATATTCTTTATTTTTAAAATTACCCTCAATTTTTCATATTTCTAAAATTATTCATAAAAATTCTTAAATTCGACCATAAATACCCTCTCTGTTAAACTTTAAACAGTTTTGAAAAAAATCTTACTAATTTATCCTCACTCATCTCTCTATTCTCTCTCTTACCCTCGCTCTCTCTCAGCTCTCGCTCTCTCTCCACTGAACCCATCAGCGAGGAGTGATTCGAATTATGAACAGGCAACCAATTTCAAGCATACTTACAACAATCATGGCTTTGATGACCTCGTCGCTGTAGCGCTTCGGAGCCTCACCTTGAGAAGCACGAGCTGCCGCCGCCTCCTGTGGCGGCGCTTGGGCCTGCGGTCCTTTACCGGATCCGGGTTCTTGTTGTTCCGGGTCGGGTCAGCCGCGGGGAGACTGCCTGGGAGATCGAAATCGACGAGCATTACGTGGTCGGATTCTTGGATGAGGATGTTCTCTGGCTCCATCTCCATTGCTATGAGGAGAAGGGTGATGCCAAAGACATTGAGAGACTGTTGCTCTACTTTGGGAGTGTAAATTTCATAAATTTTAAGAGAATACTTCTTTTTAATTTTTTCAACTGGCTGTAGGGTTAGAAAAATGAAAAAAAAAAAATTAGATAGTAATTTTAGAAACATGATGATTTGAGGTAATTTTAGATGATATATATATAAGAAAAATCTTAACTCCGCCAGTGTATCGTCCCTGCCTGTCCCAAGTCAGGATAAAGGAGTAAGCTTGTGGTAGGCTTGTGACAACCAGCGTAAAACATTATCACATACTATGAACATGAACCAATGTCTAATATCAGTCTGATAAAACTATCCCTTCAGTCATAATAACGGAATGTTACGAGTTTTATGTGATCGTAACATTCCGTTATGGCTGAAGAGAAAGTTTTATCGCTATTAGGCCAGCTTTGTTATATGTCACAGAATGTTGGGCTATAAAGAGACATCACGCCAGAAGATGAGTGTAGCAGAGATGCACATGTTTCGTTGGATGTATGGTAACACGCGGGTGAGAAATGAGATTATTCATACTAAGATAGGGTAGCCTCTATAGAAGAGAAGATGAGAGAAAACCGCCTACGATGCTTTGATCATGTGCAATATAGACCTACAGATGCACCAGTCCGACGAGTAGAGCGTATCAATTTAGGGAAAATTAAAAGAGCGCAGGGGAGACCGAAGAAAACATGGATGGAGGTAATACGACAAGATATAGAGGCTAAAGGTCTTAGTGAAGACATATTACTCGATAGGAATGAGTGGAGAAAGCTGATCCATGTGCCCGATCCGACGTAATTCTCTTTTGATTCATGTAGCCAACCCCAAATACTTGAGACAAAGTCTCAAATGGCTTTGTTGTTGTTGTTGTATATAAGAAAAATCTTAATAATAAAAAGTTAAAAGCTTGGGAAATGCCTGTGCCTTGAGAAAAGCATTTTGTTTTCCCTTTTTTATTTTTTTTCATAGTTTTTATTTTTTTCCTACAATAATGTGTGTTTCATGAATTAATTTCTCTAATTTGGTACACATGAGTTCTTTTGATCTTTCGAGTAAGAAATCTAGTAGATTTCAATTTATTGAGAAATTGGATTATGCATGTTTTCCAAATGTAGAAAATCTTTTTGTTCAAAAGGAAACGTAGAAATCCTTTGAATTATAATCTACATTATTTATAATCTACGGGTGCTTAACTACAAGTCGTTAATTTATATGAAGTGTTAGTTTTAGTTTCTTTTTCCTCCAAGAAAAAAAATGCCAAATTAAAAAAAAAAAACCAAAACTAAATCTTTATGTGGCTATGGCAAGAGGCTAATTTGGTGATATTGTATCATTTTCACTTGGATATATTATAAATGTAATTATGCAAACGAACGAATAGTATTATACTCGATTGGTACATACAGAAAGTTCTTAGTAGCTTGAAGGACGAGCATAAAAAGAAAATTGAAAAGTCGGCTTTCAAGACAAGCATGAAAAACTTAGGGGCTGTTTCGTTGCAAAGAAGTGGGCGGAAGTAAGGAAATAGGGAAGTATAATTGCTCACTTCCCTATCTATCCAAATACCAGAAAAGGAAAATAAGAAAACCTCTTTTTCTTTATCTTTTCTCTTTTATATAAATATTTCCTCACTTTCAGAGTGCTACAGTTAATTTTGTGGTCATGTAAATCTCATTTGTAATAAATAATAGCACAAAACGGTTAATTTTTTGACCATGTAAATCTCACTTGCATTCTATTTACAGTCTATTTTTTATTTTTCTTAATTAATTTTTATTTTAATATTATTTTACGGTCAACTTTGTGGTCAACTTTTCCACTTTCACTTTCACATTACCATCCAAACACCGGAAAAGACAAAATATTTTTCAAACCACACTTCCCAATAACATCCAAACACCGAAAATTTTACTAACCAATTCTCAAGTTTCAAAGAAAATTATTATTACTTCCTCAATTTCTCTCTTCTCGCTTTCACCCTTAATCAAACAGGGCCTTAGTAGCTTAAAGGACCTAGATTCAATTCTGTCACAAGTTTCTTGTGGCTACTTTTTTTATGACGTCACTCCAGTTTAAGACCCCACCCCACTCCATGATTCATGCTCCTTGCTCCTCGATTCTTATGTTTTGCTTGTTTTTCTTCTGGTTTAATTTTTTTTTTCCTGAAAAAAAAAAAAAACAGTGAACTCGATATGTTCCTCGTGCTTCATTAAACTTCAGCTTTAGCTTTAAATTATGCCTTGCATTCTTTCTCACATGCAATGGACACGGACTTGTCCTTTAATCATTTGGGCTCAATGAAGGGGGAGACATGGGCCCCTCGCATGTTACTTTATGGATTTATGGGCCTATAAATTATTTTACCTTCAGTTTAACTCTTTCTCCTCTCTCATATGTAACTCTGAAGAAACAAAATTTTAAATAAGAGAGAAGTTACTAAGGGATGAGCATAGCTCGATTATAACCGAAATAACTGACCAAAAGTCAAAACCTGAACTCGAATCGAACAGGACCGCACTAATTCTGTCGGTTTCGGTTTTGTGTTCCAAAACCCGAACCTAACCGAACCGAACCGAATCTCTCACCCTATATATTACCCACTCAAATTCAATTAAGTGAATCATATACTTTATAATAAAAATTGGTGGAAACTTATATCATTACTTTTAGTAATACCATCTTTTTTATGTTGAATATGTGAAGGCTAATGTTAAGTACACCATCACAATTGAGAATAATATTTATATTAATATAGTTTATTTTTTCATTCTTATCATTAAAAGTTAGTAATAATTATATGAGCCTTGATATAAGAGCTCAAATACAATGTAAAAGTTTTATAATATGAAATTTTTAATTCACATTAAGTTTAAGGTCTTTTTCTTATTTCTAATTTGGGTAATGGATATTTAAGATTAGAATATTAAAGGATGATAATATAATGTTAATTAAAAAATGCAAGAAATGATGACAATAAATTAGCCTAATCGAAAAAATCGAAAACCGAACCGAAATGAGTCGATTCGGTTCGGTTCGGTTACTAAGTCTAATCGGTTCGGTTTGATTTTGCAAAAATTAGCAAAAATCAAACCGAACCAACCGATGCTCACCCCTAGAAGTTACCAAACCTTACGTTAAATTTTGAAAGAAAATAGATTCATTGCCTTTTGACTATTTATTATCTAAATTTAGGTTGCTTCAAAAGTAGTCTGCTAGAATTATCCTAGATTTTCTGTAATAATAATAATAATAAATTGGTTTAATTCATGTCAGAGAAAAGATCAGCTATGAACTTCATAGCCTAACTCAATAAGTTTGGATTGTTAAATCCAGCTCGTAAAAGAAAAAGATAGTGAAAAAAGGAAAAACAAAAGCTGAAATTATCAAGAGGAACTTGTCATTGTGGGGAGTACATAGACACATTTTAATGCGGTTGAAATCACAAGTTGAAGAAAATGCTTCCATTCAAGATAACAAGAGAAATGTTCACTTCTTTTATATAAAAAACAGAGAAAGAAAGATAAAAGAGGAACAAAAGTTCCCTTCTATTTGGAAGAAAATGAAGTTGTTTGAAAAAAATGCAAATTTGAGTGAAGGGCACTGCCCCTGCTCTTTTTTGAGAGAAAGATGGGGCTTAGTCCCATATTTAATTAAAAAATAAATATTACGAACACCATCCTCTTTTCTCGGGTTCGGTTCATGTGTGTGAGTCACACGCATATAATAAGAGGGTCAATCACGCGTTTGACATGTGGGTTGGAATATTTATAATCTCTTATAATATGTGTGTGAGGCTCACACACATAACATATTATAAGAGGATTAATACACGTGTCAACGCGTGATTGACCCTCTTATTGTATGTGTGTGGCTCACACACATGAACCGCACCCCTTTTCTCCCCCTCTCAATTTTCTTTATCATCGTAATTGGGCCCTGGCCAGGCACTCTGCAAGTGTACTTCTTTAGTCCGGTCCATACAAATTTGAGGCCCAATTGACCGATGCCCTGTAGGCCCGCTGCCTTAGCCAATTGAATAGCCAACGGTTTTCTAGATGGCCCATGGCCCAACATCACACGGTTCCCATTCGGCTCATGGCGCAAGATCTCGTAATTTGAACCACATTACTGACATTCCCCGTTGAACCGGGTTCGATCCTTGGGTGCCCGACCAGATACCCATCTCAACGGCTCCCTCACTTACATTCGAATTTAAATTCAAATTCCAATCCAAGACTCCTTGGTCTTCATTCCAAACGTCATTGCCATCGACACACCCTGTAGCGACTGTACTGGTCTCCCCAGTTTCCATCGGAGTCAGTCGAGACTCACTGAGGATCTTACCGATGTCTCCTTGTCGAAATCACGTGCCAGAGCAGTCGACGAGGTCCACTCAGATGATGTCGGTGCTGCAGCCGATCATTGGCCTCTTTGTTGATGCTATAACTCATTCTCCAACGGATTTTGAATACGAATCAGCCGCCTTCTCCGGCTGAATCCAGTGCCGGCCCTTGGGGTAGGTGAGCTAGGCAACCGCCTAGGGCCCCAGCTTTTTTGGGGCCCCTGAGTTCATGTTATATAGTTACTTTATATAGGTTTGGTATGGGTCGGGTTTGAACAAGAAAATTGAATGACTTAGCTATGTTATCGATTCATAAAGATATGGTAGAAAAGCTTGATTATGCAAGTTTAGTTAATGATTTTGCATCTAAAAATGCAAGAACAGGCCACTTAAAATGATATTTTATTGCAATTGTTTTGTTAACTTTATTTTGAGAATGAAAGTGTTAATGTGTGACTTGTAGGCCTTTGGCCAAGATGGATAGTTTAGCAGAAGTATATTATGTTTGATCCTTGGAGTCAGTTATAGTCCCCTTTGTACGTAAGCATCGTAAAGTTACTTGGGTGCAATATTGTTAATAAAACAAAAATTATCTTGAATAATGAGCAAAAAAATTAATGATTTTTTAATATTTTTTTCATGACTGATTAATGAGGGCCCCATTTGAAAAGTTTGCCTAAAGCGCAGAAATCTCGAAGCCGGCTCTAGCTGAATCGTGACCTTTTCTGGTGGTTCCAAATTCCCTTCTACCTCGCCTTCGTACTCTTTAAGCCCCTGCTCCAACACAACTTTGAGAGTAACCCTCTCAGTCATTCCCGCCTTCTCTTCGGTGACTTCCTCAAGACTGACCGTCTTTGCCTGCACTCCCGCTGCCGGAGACAAAACCGTAGACACCCCTGCCTCAGCGATTTGGCCTACACACTTCTCCAAACTCGCCCCCTCTTGATCGCCTCAGCAAACGACATGGGCCTCGCATCAGTTTTCTCCGGCGCGGATAGCTCCACCGACGAACCCACTTCTAGCTCCTTCGACGAACACGAAGAACCCACTACAAGCTGGAGGAGAAGCTTTCTACAATCGATCAACCCCAGAATTTCAATCTTGACGAGAACCACCCACATGATCACTTGGTTATTCCGGTCGTCAGCGTCGACCGAGGACTGAATGCAGAGAGAAGGTTTATGGGACTGTGACACATTGGGGGAAGGGGAGGGGAGGAAGGAAGGGGAGGGAACGAGATGATGGACTCAAAGCCGACGAAAGTCGAGATGAACAAGAAAGGAGACGTTGGCCAGAGCTCCCACAAGAGAAGCAAACCTTCGAGCGTTCATGGAAGCAAGGTGGCCGTGGAGGCACATCGAAAGCACCAGTGGAGCCAAAAACTAGGATTGAAAGCAAAAGAAGGAAACGGGAAGGTATCGCGAGAGGAGGAGGAAGGGGAGCCGGAAGAATAGGAGGAAGAAGATGGCATATTCAGTGCAATGGGGGAGAAGAAGAAGCGAGGAGGAATAAGAAGATAAAGGAATAAGAAGAAGAAAAGATTCTGCAGACAGAAGGAGAAGAGGAGCAGGAGGAGAAGAATCAACTAGAGGAGGTGAGGAAGCTAGCGGCGACGGAGGAGGAGGAGCAAGCTACAACCTAATAGAAAGAGAAAATCTCAAACGAAAAAGACTTCCACGATTCTTTCATCCAATTTAGGGGCTGTTTGTTTCGCGTAAAAGGTCGTAATTCGTAAATGACTTACAACCCAGTTACAGTTACGATGTTTGTTTGGACCGTAATTCGTAAAAGACTTACGTAACTCAACTGTCACTCACTTGCAACCTAATTATCACTCACTTACAGCCCAGTTATAATTAATTTTGTGATAATGCAAATTTGTATTATTTTTTTATATTAATATTAAATTTTTTAATATTTAGCATTTTTAATATTTATTTTCAATATTAAAATTTTTAAATCACCAAATAGTTAATTTTGTGGTCAAAATTTTCACTTACGACTTACACATTACGACAACCAAACACCGTAAAATACAATACACTTTTCCACTTATAACTTTATATTACCAATCAAACACTGTAAAACTTACATGTATGTAATTCATTTACAACTGTAAAACACTTTACCATTACAACTTACGAATTACGACCAATTATGACAACCAAACAGGCCCTTAAAAAACTATCATAAACTTTCAAAAATACAAAAACTACCATGAATTTTCTTAAAAGTCCCTGAAATTTTTTAAAAAACTAGCTACGAAAAGTCATAATTCACGGTAGTTTGTTATATCTTTCAAAGTTTATGGCAGATTTTTGAAATCGAGAAAAAGTTTATAATCGGTTTTCTGGATTAAGCTCTAAAATCATATCGGTGGAAGAAGGATAACAGAGGAAGAAGAAAGATAAATTGAAAAGAAAAAAAAAAAGTTCAACAATCTTTATCTCAAAACGATTATTTTCATGTATTAGTTGCAATTATCCATGTACCTTCAGTAATAAGTGTCCATCTCCGATGATGTATTAATAATTAATCATAATTAGAGCCCTCTAGTGCGCATGTTTCGCACTTATCTCTGAAGTGAAACACAATCATCTACATACAATTATGTGAGTGATTAATCAGAGAACTAGATTACTTCATCAGTGGAGAGAAGTCTCATATCAGTTGGCTTTAAATGCAAAATTCATCTATTATTGAAAGAGAGAGTTTTCTACATAAGGCAAAGGCCCGTCGGCTATAGGCTTAAAAGGCCCAGCCCATCTGTAGACTCTTCGGTGGGCCTCTTGGTACAAGCTCACAGCCCATCTTTGTGTCGGTGAGCGAAACCAGGGGAGCGTGACGTGAGAAATGGATCACTTTGTGTCGGTGAGCGAGACAAAACGACGACGACCCCATCAAACGCGTTACCAATTTGACCCCACCACCAACATTTTGTATTCAAAGCTTACAAGATTGCTTTTTATTGCCTCTATATAATTAGTTAGTTAATTAATTCTACTGAGAGTTTGGTAGAAAAACTCAAAATTTCAGTTAAAACTCCGGTATCTAAGCCACCAATAACGGTGATGTTAATTTGATGATTAAGTTCTTTTTTTTTTTCTTTTTTAAGAGTAATGCTTTGTGCCCTAACTTAATTAGTAAGCCTAGTAGAGTGTAGAGGTTTAGTGGAGGGAGACTGCCTACATTGACAAATTTGGACTCTTCTTCCAATTTGTCAATAAAGTTGGGCACTTGTGTTTTTCATTACTTGGTGGAATTAGGGTTGCAAGCTTCCAATTTGCACCAGCTTGCTTGACTTTATTGGCCTAGATAGGAGTCTATGATTATTTTGGCACAAGCAAGAAAGAAGTGGTAGGGACATAGAGTCTAGATTATCGTGACGACAAATTCAATAGAGAGTGGACTGTGAAAAATCTCAGATTCAAATGCTGATACTGTAACTAGCGAAAAGGCAGATCATCTAAATTTACTATGACGCATGATATTGTGGTTAATTAGAAGACTTTGAAAGAAGATGAAGGTTTGATTCTTTGGAAGTAAAACGTAAATAAATTACTATTAATCTTATTTCTTTCTTTGTAAGAATCTCGAAATTCTTGATGTACATTTTTTTTTTTTTAATGTTGGAAGAATGGTATTGTGCTTTCATGCAACATACTGGTGATTAAGTTTTGTGACATTGTTTTGCGACAGTCTCCTCCCTCTCTTTAAAAGATAGGATAGCCACATTGTATCAGTAAAAATTTGTTAAGCAATTTAGAATCGAATGTCAAATTGAGCGTGAAAGATTCAAGCTCTTACTATGTTGAATTATTTCTTAGAGTGATAATAATTAAATAAAATTATGCAAGTTTTCAATTTCTTTTTATTTTGAGTTGTTTATTAAAGTAATGATACTCAGATTAATAGTTAGTAGACGACAGATCACGCTCGCACGCAACTGAAGAAAATTCAAGAGGATTACAGATGACAATATTTCTCTTTTTTTTTTTTTTCTCTTCAACCCAATGATCGAGAGGAGACTATGAGCTCAACGGTGACACAACTCTACACCAATCTAAATGTTACGCTGCTCCCTCTTGAGCTGGAAAAAAAAAAACGAAATCAATACAGTAATACATAGGTGCAAGATCTATTTCTTTATTGTAGAAGTAACATGACAATATCAAATTTTAAATTTTTTTTCCTTTTTTTGAGAAAATGTAAACTTTAAAATATTAAATGTTTAAAATATAAATTGTAAATCTTAAACTATGTTTTATAAAATGCTCATGAACATTGAATTGATAAAATATGCTGTTATTAAATTTTTAGTGAAATCTAATTAGAAAAAAATTAATTTATAATTTTAATATTTTTAAACTAAAAATTCATAATTCTAGTCCTAACTTAATATTATATTTCAACTTTTAAATTATGCACATTCTAATTACATTTGAAATGAAACCTTCATTACTCTTAAAATAGAGTGTAATCTACACTTGTGCTATTATAATTCTTAATTATTATGAATAATAAATTCAATTTTATAATTAAATATTATATTTTTCTAGTTACTTTTTTTTTCATTTCGCTAGCTTTACATGATAAAGAAGCAAAGAGAAAATTAGAAAAAAAAATTAAAGCATAAGATGAAATACTAGAATTCGAATCAAAATTGTGGACATGAAGGGGAAAAAAAACACCAACAATCCTACATTTGATCATTATATATTTTTATACTGTGTATACTTGAACAACCCACAAATGCATGATAAAACAAAGACCAAAACTTACATTGTACTGGCGCCTTGTGTAACAGAGACAGCATTGAACTTGAGACCTCTCATTTCTTTAATCAATTTCTTACCATTAAGTCAGGTCTCACTGACTTATTCTTTTCCCTTACCCCAAAAAAAAAAAAAATTTACATAAAGCAACCCCCTCCCTTCCCAAAATATCCAATAATAACATCCTATAAATTGCTAGATCCAGCAACCTCCCTCATTATTATTCCCTAACTGCCCCTGTCGGTAGCTCATTATTATTCCATCACAAATTACAAATTACTAAACAAAATAACACCTCCAGCCCCGAACAAAAGAAAAATTACACTTGCCCCCAAGCAGGATTCTCCCGCTTCGTATAAACCAATTCATCTTTTACAAAAAACCCCTCAATATTCAACTCTTCTTAGCATCCTCCCCCCCATCGTACACCTTCTTCCGCCGCTCCGCGCGTGCGCACAGGCAAATTACCAGAAAGCACCCCGCGTACACCCCGTGTACCCTCCAGTTCGCCCCGCGGCGGGTCTCCCGTCACCGCCCTGTGAAACACCGCAGCGTAATAATGACACCCCACCGCAAGCCCCACGATCATTTGCGCCAGTCCCAGCGCCCTCACCCCGATCTTATTCTCACCCGCGGAGAACACAACCACGAGGTGGATCAGCTGCGCCAGCAGGTACAGCAAATACCCCAGCGTCTGCACCGCCTGCGTCCACGCGTACGACGCGGGCGAGGTGGCGTAAAAGAGCCTCAACGGCTCGAGTCCCGTCACAACCGCGGTGAGCGCAAGCGTGAAGAAATAAATCGCCAAATAAGCCTGCACGAAGATCAAGAAGCGCTGGAGGGAGAGGTAAGAGTTGAGGCGGTAGAATAAGACCGTAACGAGACACAGGGGCAGAATGAGAAATACGCAGGAGGCGGCGTTGGCTATTCTGGGAGCGAATTTGTTTCCCACAAAGGGCTTCACATTTTCGGCGATGTTTTTGTTGGCCTTGTAGATGTAGGCTTTGGACGTGATGGATATTTTTCTTGAGGTCCGGCAGCAGGGCTTGGTGGATTCGGGTCGGGAGGTCGCGGAACTCCGATATCAGATCCGAATCCGAGTCCGGGTCGTCCAGCCAGATCGAGTCCGGGGTCGGGTCCGGGTCAACGGTTTGGGTTTCTTAACGGGTTTGATCGCCGTTGTTGTTTTTGTGGAGTTGAGCTTGATGGGCTTGATGATGGGCTTGGTGGTGTTGAGGATTTTGGTGGAGTTTTTTGGGTTTTGGGATTTTGGTGGAGTTTGTGGTTTTAGGGTTAGGGTTTTGTTGAGCTTGGATTTGGGGGTGGAGGTGATGAGGGTGGAGGAGGAGGTGGACGTGGAATTGGATTTCTTGGGCTTGATGTGTTTGGTTTGGTTCTTGGAATCCAAGTTGGAATTTTTCTTCTTTTGTGATTGGTTTTGGACTGCTTCTCCATGTTGTTCTTGCTCGATTTTCTTCTTTGTTTTGGGTTTGGGGATTGGTTGGTCTTCTAATTCTTGATCATTGAGAGCAAGATTTCTTCTAGTGAGCTGGGTTTTTTTGGATTGGCTGGGGATGGAGAAGGCAAAGAGATGAGGATGAGGAAGAGGAGTGAGATAGAGGAGAAAGAGGCCATTTTGGGATGTGGGTAGTGATAAGATTGGATTTTGAGGTTTTGCAAAGATCGAACTTTTAGGGGGAGAGCATTTGAGATTTTGGGTTGTGGTATTGCTATTTGCTAAAGATTGGATTTTGGGAGGAGGGGAGATCTAAAGAGTGGATTTTGGAAAGTCGGGAGAGGTTGGCTTTATATATACACACACACAACGAGAGAGAGAGAGAGAGAGAGAGAGAGGGAGGGAATGGAAGCATCAGACTGTGTCCACACAAGGTCACATGGAGTGTGAGAGGGAGGTGGAGACAAAGGGGAGAGAGGGTCAGTGACAGTGAACCAGCTAGTTAGTAAAAGGGACTATAGTTGATGATCAATAACTTTGTATACTCTTTTAAGGAAAAATAAGGACAAAAGTTTGTGCACAATTTTGCCGTTGAGGACCAGGGAGATGCTGCCATTGCTCTTCTATCTCCTCCTTTGTGCACTTCTTCTTCCCTCTCTGTGTCTCTGTTAAGGTTCTGTTGATTCATCTCGCTCATAATAATATCTATATTTAATTTGCAAATTATATTATTTGTTTAATTTATGAATGCAAATGCTATTTGTACTTACTTTTCTATGCTATATTTTACTGTTATATAGAGTGACATATGAAGGATCTGTTTGTTTTTTCCGCAAAAGATCGTAAAATCGTTAGTCGAAAATCTCTTTTTCATTTTTTGCTATTTATTTCGCTGCAAAATAATTTACAAAATATAATTCTCATTTCTCACTTACAGTTGCTACAGTTAAATTTGTGGTCATGAAAATCTCACTTTTACATTCACATTTTCTTACTTGTAATTGTTACAGTTAATTTTATGGTCATGTAAATTTCACTTATAGTACATTTGCAATCTCAAAGCAGTTACTTGATAATCAATATATAATTTAATATTATTAAATATTTAATATTTTTAATATTTTTAATAGTGTTTAATTTCTTATCTAATTATTTTATATTTGTATTTTTAGTTTTTATTATTTTTAATATTGATATTTAATATTTAATTATTTTAATTTAATATTTTTATTTAATACTTTATTATTTTATTAATATTTACACCAATTTTTTTAATATTTTATTTAGATTTAATATTTTATTAATATAACAATAATATGCTTCAATATAAAATTATTATATATTTAATTTATTTATTTATTAATATAAATAATTATTTTATTAATATTATAATATACTTTAAAATTATATTAATATTTTATTATGTTAATATTGTAATAATTCATTATAACAATATCTTAATAATATTTTATTATTAAATTTATAATTATATTTTACTTTGTTTATTTTATATTTTTATAATATTCCAACAATATTATAATAAAATTTAATATTATAATAATCTTAAGTATTTTATAATATTTAATATTATAACTATATTTTATTATTTTTCTTAAGTTTTTTTTATATTTATGTTTTATTAGTATCCTTAAAATTTTATTAATGTTCTTTATATTTTCTTAAAATTTTATAATTATTTATTTAGTTAATATTTTAATAATTTTTTACTAATTTTACTAATATTTTATTAATATTATTGTTATAATTAAAATATTAAAATTATTAATATTTTATCTCAAATTTATTAGTACAATTTAATTTTCAATAGTATATTTAATTTAATAGTATTTATAATATTTAAATCACTGCTACAGTTAATTTTGTGGCCAACTTTTCCACTTACACTTTTAAGTTACCAACCAAACACCGTAAACCACATATACTTTCTCATTCATATTTTTACTTTATCAATCAATATCGTAAAACACAATATACTTTACCATTTATAATTTCACTTTACCAACCAAACACTGTAAAACACAATATATTTTATTTGCTACAGTTCACTTTTTTTATTCTCATTTTATTTTGACGAAACAAACAAGACCGAAATCACGTGAGTCACACCAGTTGTTAACATGGTGCATATGATTTCACATGCAACTTTATAAAATAATATAATATAGTACAGAGAAGGAGTGAAAATAACACTACTCTTTATGAATTGAGTCTGTTTTCAGAGAGATGAATAAAAGAGTCACTGGAAGTCCATATGGCTCTGTACTGGCATTTTTTGAGATATGTGTGACTTATGTCTACCTCTCCTTAATTCTTAGCACCTCTGTTTTCATACTTTGCATTTAATGGGTGACATGGAAAAGGTTTAAGATGACTGGGATGGCTGTTTCATTCATATAGATAAATTGTATCATAGGATGCATACATGCAAATGGTGCCAGCCAATGATGTCTTGTTCATTGAACCTGCAAACGTTACGGTAGCTGCAAAATCTTTATTATTTTCTGTCCTCGTGATCCTAGAGAGGAAGTGAAGTTACTGTCTCTTTACTCACTTGGCCCATTATTTTCTTGACTTTATGCAAGTGTTGGGATTTTTTTATTTTTTTATTTTTTTTGAGGAATGCTACAAAATATAATGTCTGCATGCCCACATGACTCATTTTGGATACAACTATACAAGGTTGTTAGTACTAGGATATGCAAATTTATGTAGTAGTCTATGGTCCAGTCTAGCGGCCATAGTATTTTTCTTTTCTTTCTTGTTTTTTTCACGAGTGTTGTTGTGGCTTTTGTAAAGCCCAACCTTTTCCTTTTGAGATAGTTTGTATGGTTCTCACTTTTGATCCATTTTGACTGTATGGTGTATTCGTATCGATCAATAATTTTTAATATAAATATAATCAATTTCTGTTACGAATATTGAAATATATCGACAATTTTAATCTAGATATCGGCTGATATTATAGGGTTAATATCATATTAGATATCTCAAAATTCAATACAATATTACCAATATATGAAAAATGGACGATGTTTGAAACTATGCTATAAAGTTTAATTTATATGAAAAAGAAATATAATTGGATTTTCACCAAATTAAAATATTCATGAGTGTAATGTCATGTTAAATTTTATTAAATCACAAGAGAACAAATGGCCTAATAATTTATAACAACACATCTGAAAAAAGGCCATGTAGTTAATCATTTCTTTCTCTGTTCAACAAATAAAGGTTTAAAACATGAATAGCAAAATTCAAGAGAAAACTTGATACAGCTTAGGAAGAAAGCATGCTTCTCGCAGAAAAAGACATGTGAGAAAAAAAAAAGTCCTCCTCATAATCAAGTATAGGTTCTAATTCTCAAACAAAAAAGAAAAAGAAAAGAAAAAAAAAAGGAAAGAGAAAAGGGAACAAAAAGTATAAGCTGTGAGCTTAAGAGGACCACTTCATAATGTGGGAGGGTGTTTGGTAGTTGTTGTCTCCTCATCAAGGCCCATGCTAATACAATTATCCAATGCTATTTAATTTCTTAAACTATAATCAGACTACAAATGAGATTTATATGATCACAAAATTAACTGTTTTGAGTTATATTTCATTACAAATGAGATTTACATAATCACAAAATTAACTGTTATAAAAGGGAGATGCTAAAGGAAAAAGAGAAAGAGATTTTCTTATTTCTCTTTCTGGTTTCAAACAAACAGTAAAAGCGGAAAATGAGTTTTCTTATTTTCGCTTTTCCTCACTTCCACTCCAAATCAAACACAGATTCTTTAAAGAATGCTCCCTTAATTCTAGAGTTAATATATATATGTTGACTATTGGAATTGTTAAATAGTATCATCACCCACAAACTTAGCAAATCATAATAATAACGAACAAGATTAAGATATGATTTGAAGTGGATTGATTTTTTAATCATAGGGTCACCTTTTGGTTGTGGTGGGCTGGGCTCAGATCCAACAGCAAGGCGGAGAATCTCACACCGACAGCAAGTGGATCCAAACAAGGTGGGGGTTGGCGGGTGAGAGAGAGCAGCCCACTATTAAGTTTGACGATTGGCTGAGATTCTGTGGGGCCCACGAAGAATCCATCACTTGACAGTGGGCTTGTCGTTGGCTGACGTCGTGGGCTGACACCAACCCGCATGGGAAGCACGGGAGTTTGTTCGGCTGTTTGCTGCTCGGAGACAAGCAGCGGATCCCGGGTCACATCCAGATAATGCCCACCCAACTACTACGTGGGACGAGGTGGGGCCAGAAACAGTGACACGTAGGATGCACATTTTGTTGGGCCCCGCATCAGAGAAAAATGGAGCTGATAAGCAATCACTATCAGTTGGGAGATTTGGAGCTAACCATGGTTTCATGCTCATGGAACAGATCCTGTGGAAGAGGTGAGGTGGCACCGCTGAGCGGTGTGGATCACTTAATCCAAATATCATGCTAGATGTAAAAAACTTGTCATTTTCTCATCTTAACTGTCTCACTGTTTTAGCTATTGATTGCGACTCGAACCTTAAAAGAGAGAGAGAGAGAGAAAGTGAGGAACTCTCTGTGAATCGTCTCACAGAGGATTTACTGAATTTGAATCACTACATCTACCTAAACGTCGGCTATCTCTAGGCCAACATAATATCTCTACTTATATAACACGAGAGTCCTACAATGGTTCTTTCCAACCCTCCAAATACTCCAAAAACTCCATTTTGAACTAGGCACGTGCATCGGGCATGCTGCGTACCCGTAAGATGATAAAAGTGGTACTTGTTATTTTGCTGTGGCTAATAAATTTATTTTGCTTTTAATTAACAATAAAAGGGAGAGATTTCTCTAAACAAGCTGTTAATCAACCATAAGTTCCTCTAATTAGAATCAAGCATAACAAAAGAAACTGAACCCATGAGAAGCAAAATAAAGGCAGTATGAAAGGGGAGCAAGAATTCGATTCAAGCAAAGCAAGGGGTGAGAATATGGAAAGCATAATGGACCCCTACAAGCCATGTGATGTTTTCTTGGGATCATGTGGTTTCTCTTGGCCCATGCTGAAGAGAACAAGAAAAAGAATGACAAGAGGACAGACCTACAGCTTTGGATCAAAGGCATCATATTCTCTCATAATTTCAGCTATAAATGTCAATAGAGACACTCTTGATTGCATGGAAAAGATGTCAGTGTGGTGGGAGGAAAAGAAGATTGAAAGCAAGTATATCCTAAAAGGATGAATAAAATGAGAAATGGAAACCAAGTCAGACTAAGATGAAGCATTTAAAATTGTTTGGAAATACTTTTGTTCACCAAGAAAAAAAAACTGGTAGTAGAAAACACATGTATGAATCAAGACATCCCTCCTATGTTGCACCGATACACGCTTGCCGACCCAGACAGAATACGACACAACACGACACACTGACACATAATAAATTCTAGAAAATATATTGAAAATAAAAGTATTTTATCCCCGACACGACTAGATTCTACATTTGAAGTGTTTGTGTTTCTTAACATCCCCCAAATGCTCCATGGTAAAGTGACCATCCGATATCTTCTCTCTTTTTAAACCGGACTGTATTGTCGCAGCTGGGTCTATCTGCAACAAGTCATCCTTTAGGATCTTGTAATTCATTGTATTTGTCGATCGTTTGGATCAGATAAACACGGGCACCATGCAACAGGAACTGGTCGTTGCCCCCATTGGAGGCTTTTCCTGTCCGAAGAGGACATGACAGTCCCACCACATTCAACGAATTCGGCGTTGCCAGCTAAACTGCTGAACATTGACCTTTCAGGCACCCAATTAGTTCTTCAGCTTTGCCTTCTAAGGTTGAGATACACCAATTCCCAGTCTCTTTATCCTGTCATTTTGATAGGGATAATTGTCACAGTCAAAGTATTAGATGAGAGAAAGGGGAACTTTATGCAAAATCAGCATACAAATTTTCATTGAGGTCTAATGTACCTTGAATATAGAACAATGGAAAAGTTCCTTCATCGAGGGCAATTCCAGGACCATACATCGAGCTCTTAGCTCTTCGGAATGAAAGCTTGACAGCCGAGATTGAAACAGTTTGTATGCTGATAGTCATTAGTGTGCGCTACAAATTATCTGTGATACAACACCATTGCAAATTGACAAAGCTCTAGATAAGAGTGATTCTACATGTTCTTGAGCTTACCGTCCAAAATATAGTTAATCGAGCAAGGTTGTCTTGGTATAATGCTGGATGTACCTGTATAGAATTGTTTATTAAGCCAAATCTACTTCCAGAAACCAACCTGATCATGATTTAAGTCCTTGAAAACAAAACAGTTAAATAAATCTTGGGGTTCAGCTAACAAAATTCTTATAAATTTCAAGGCCTGACAGAGTTCAGATACGTTGATTTATGTATAACATAATGGGGTATGATATGCCTCCATTTCATATAAATATCGTTTTAGTTTTATAGCAAGTCTCTTTGTATCTAAAGTTTCCAAGACAAAAGAATCTCAAAGACTGATCACTGGATTTCAGTGTGGAAGAAAGAAATGTTTTAAAAGATTGCAGGCCTATGTTGATTTGTACAACCAGCACCAGACGTATGAGATTACGTTAGCAGGTCATGGTCAGAAATATGTAAATAGAAAAATATAAGGACTTTTAAACTTTAACATTTATAAGAAACTTTAGGAGACAATTAGAATTTGGATTAGGCTAGTTGAAATTTGATTTGAAGTTTCTTATAAAAGGAGAAGTGGTGTTAAATTGGAAATCCCTCTGTTGATTGAATGAAATTTATTTGAATTGTCAGTTGATTGTGATTGAAATTATGAGTCTTTATAACCTTCTATTATCTGTTGTCTCATGACAGACTATTTCAAACTCGAGCAAAGGCAAGAGCTGACACTCAAAAAAGTTCGGTAATGTAAGAGGTAATCATATGACTTTAGAGAGTGTGGAACAACGGTAAGGTTCTTCCATGTGGAGGTCATAGAATTAAGTTGCAAAAACAACCTCTTTGTCCAATGGCAAAAGCCTCAAGACTTATCTTCCTTTTCTTTTATATGACATCAAAACATGCTGGATACTTGTAAATAACTACTAACGATACTCACATTGTTAATAAAGAAGCACTAACATGGTCTGTGAGCATAGTCAAAACTAAGCAAGTGTTTCTTCGAAAAATAGAAGATAACTTGTGTGTAAGCATAATTAACCAAACATATAAATTACATGTGTATCCACAAAAACGAACAAATTGCCGGTGGCAGGCCATTGCAAAAACTGGCACTTCTCGCAGGGTGAAATCATCTGATAGTTCTGTTTCAAAGGACTGAACATTCAAAATTCTTTTAATGTTTTGAATGTTTTGTATTTTGATTGTCAGGTCTAAAGTGGAGTTTTTATCTGTTATTTTTTGTTTAAAGATGGCACAAGATTATGTTGTCAATATTCTCTTCTTCTAATTTATTATTTGTTCTTCTCTCTGGTTACTATTCTTTCTTCTCTTTTTGAGTGTGGTGGTTGGCTGGATTGGTGGGTGGCATTTGGGTTTTACTTCAGCATTCAATATGCACTAAAAGTATCTCTCTTTTGTAACTTCTGTACAACTTCACAATTGTCATTGATAGATGAAATCCTGATCATTCTTTAGAAAATAAGAAGAAAGTGGAAAGAAAGAAAATTATAGTTTATCTTAAACCGACAAACTGTGAAATGGAAATGCTTACAAGCCACCCAACCACTATGACACTGAACTTGGCAAGAGGACCATCAGCCCACTAACTAAAATAGTTGACATGCCGCTATATTGATTCAGTTCAACTCCTGAATACTATGTACTTCAAGCCATGCTTGAGCTCCCCGGTAACTGCCTCTGTCGGACACTAGCTCAACGTGAATGATGTAAAATCACTAATCAGACTGTAAGAACTAAGAATGATGTAAAATTTCTGAAAGCGAGTTAAATATGTAGATCAGAAGTTGAAATTTCAGATACGACTTAGGTTTGCACTTTGATCCTGGTAAGACATGGACACACAATAAATTTCTTGTGTGACTATAGAAACTATGTCCTTGTAGATTTCCAGTCAAAATGTCTCAACAACTGATTGATGTCGAAAGAATTAGATCCTTTAACTACTGGAAAATTTGTAAAGTAGATCCTTAATTAAAGAATTAGATCCTTTAGCCACTGGAAAAATTGTAAAGTAGTAGTGTCCATGACAAGGGTTAAAGAAGGGCAAAAATAATAATTTTGGAAGTTTCATATGCATCGTAGTTAAATTGGGGCCATAGAAATATATAAAGTTTTAACTTTCTTAAATCAGTTCGTAATTAAATAATCAAATATTGCAATGCATGACTATGTCTACTTGAACTTACAGTAGCTCCCAAGCATATGGATGTTGTTAAGTGTTTCCATGGTGTTATAGTTTGCGCTTTTCCTGTGTAAAGGTTACATATCTAGAGTTATAAATTACAGTATAATTTCAAACGTGATGGGAAAAAAATTATTTCCTGATATATACCTTGTTTTGTCTTTTTTCACTTGCTAGAAAGATAGGCAGGTTGCATTCATGCTTCTAGGTAGTTTGTTTCATGTTGAATCAATCAATACTTCAATACAGATTTCTCCTTATGTTTTGTTAAGATATTGATTGCCTATTTAAACACAGGAACAACTAAAAGAATGTTGAAATAATCAGGAAGTCTCTACTATATGATATTATTTCCCTGTCACTTCACCAAAACTCTAAAGCTGTTGTGAGGGTTAACACATTTTTATATCCTAACATTCATCGAGGGTCGAGCGCCCTTTTATAGGCTGAAACCGGAGCTGTTTGTTAAGCAGTGTTTATTTAATCCGCTTTGTAAATGCATATGGATTAGGATTTGAACCTCGGTGGCTCTCATACCTTAAAGTTCCTGCATCAAAATTTTGAAGTTGTTAGGGCTGAAATATATATTTTTATATTCTATCAAATATAATTATAATTGGGAAGATGTAAATTGATTGCATTTCCTGGTCTACTAAAACAAGATAACCTGTTTATAGTATTAAGTAATAACTGAATGCTTTGTGATTTAATTCATAATTGATGATTGCTTCCATGCAAAATTACTAGAGTTACAAAACATTCTTTCAAATTCAGAGCATCAAGAAGATAATGCAATGTAAAATATGGACCAGATGAGCTGCTGCTGATGTAACCTAGGAGGGCCTCAACTGCCTCTGGTGGTAGCCACTGAAGTTTTGCAGTGACATCCAAAAGATCAGAGATTCGATTATGAAATTGACTTACATGTAATCTTGATGAGTTGGTGTAATCTAGCGAATTAGCAACAGCTATATACTCTCCTCAGACTTTAAAAATGATTTTAATCTGACAATATCTTCGTTTGTAGTTCTCCTAATAGCGACTTTGGAAATTGTAATACTTGGTGTGTGTTCGTCATTAGTGCCATTAGGATAAGAAATGTTCCTGTTAGTATTTTGAATGCCTCATTCATTGGAGAAGACCATGCAACAAGGTAGAGGAGATTCCAACTTATTCAGCAATCAAAAACGTGCAAAGAACATGCACAGATTCAAACTTTCGAAAGCTTCATGAAAGCTCTGAATTTAGCTTTCGATAGCTTTGAGAAGCTGTCGAAAATCTAATAAGACAAGCTTTAGTCTTGGGATGAAGCTTTCAAAAGCTCTGTGCTAGTTTTGCTCTCGGGAAGGGATCTTTCGAAAGGTGATCCAGAGCTTTCGAAAGCTCTGAGCGGTTTTCAGAATCCGAACTGTTTTCTGATTGAGATTTTGAAAGGGTTTTAGATTCTTACTTTCTAAGGGCGGTTGATTGGATAGCCACAGGATGATTTTGCTGAATACTTAGAAGGTCTAGATTTATTCTAAAAGTCTATAAATCTCTTGTAAGCGAGAATAAGATTGTTTTGTTTCCACCTTATATTGAGAGTTTGAGAGATTCTTGTGAGATCTTGCAAATTTTGTTTTGCTTCTCATATTAATAAGAATTTCTCCTCGTCCTTCCACAAAATCTTGTGTTTGATTTATGTTCTTCCTCTTGTAGTGATCAAGTTATATTGCTTGTTACAGTAGATTGCTCGGGGCGTTCGCGCTATTCTATTATTTGATGGTGTTTATCTGATGAGGGAATCATGCCGCTCAGGGGCAGATTCGATCGAGTATACTTCAGGAAGCGACGCACTGGCGTTCTTTGGCTTTAGATTGATTTGTTTCCGCTTTATTTGTAGTAGATTTTTAGTTTTATTTGTGTTCTTTGTGGACGTTTAGTACCACATCGGTTATTTCCCAGTAGTCTTCTTTTGTAAAGCCTATATAAGGCCCCCTAGACTATTGTATTGGATTATTGAATGATTAAAATTTCCTCAAATTATCTGGCTTAATTCTTGAATTTATTTGCTCTCGAGTTACTGGGTGCGAGAAGCCCGTGTAAGGGGTGGAAACCCAAAATCTTATCTTGTCTCAATTTTAAATATTGGTTACGATTTAAAGGTGATTGCGATCCAGGTTGGTATTACATCATTTTGGTATCAGAGCCCTGATTTTCAATGCCCTTCAAAATTTTCCTTTTCCAAATTTTTCTTCCAGTCTCCAAACCCTAGATTTATATTCCAGATCCATTTAAAAAAAATATACAGTGAAATTTCCGTCGAAAATCCCCAGAAATTCCCTTCGAAAATCCCCTTAAATCCAAATCAATACTGTTCATCCACGCCTCCGCCGACAGCAACGCCATCATCGCTCCGCCGTTTCGCCATTAGAAATTTCTCCACGGACCATCTTCTTCCGCTTCAGAGCTTCATCGGAGGTCGAAGGTCATCGTGAGGCACCGTCGGAGCTTCCGAGGGGCTCAATTCGACGTCGACGGAGCAGATCCAGATCCAGTGACGCCGTCCAAGATCCAGTGACGTCGGTCCAAGATCCAGTAACGCCTTTTCTCTTCTCCGGCCACAGGACCTCATCGTCCCCATCGATCGACTGCACCGACACATACAGGGCTTGATCGAAGCAGATC
>JAVJIF010018276.1:0-17487 GCA_038442645.1 Agave tequilana
TTTATCATTTGCATTGATATATAAACTTGTGATAAACATTTTAACTCAAAATATCAAGCATATGAAACCATTTTTGTGTTTAAACATTTTTACCAAAACCAAAACTAGTATTTTATCAAACTTGGATTTTTCAATAGGAAACACATGAATAGAAATATCAAAATAAGTTTGTTTAAGATATGAAGCATGTATGTATATGAACACATCTAATATACATAAAAAACCATTTAAACTTGTTTTGATCTAAACTATTCATGAAAACCAAAATCCATAAAACGTGTGTGTTGTGCACTTGAGCATATCAACTATTCTTATCTTTACAAATGGATCTAAAACACACTAAACTAAACTAGGATATCTAAGTCTTCTTGACGATCTTCCATCTTCAAGTCGACTCGATCCCAAACTGTGATCCACCGAGTGCAAAGGTATGATCTTGATGTTCGGGCTCGGGAATCAACAAGTGAAGGCTTCCAAACTCCTCTTTTTGAAGCAATCACCAACTAATATCTTGTTACATGATCTGAAACTAAAATCACAAGATTATTAGTAAACATAACTACATGAGTTAATCATCATCAAAACTAGAGAGGAAGGCCTCCGGGCCAACAATCTCTCGTCGTGTTACCACACATCCAATGGAGTATGCTCATCTCTGCTATACTCATCTTCTAAGCATGATATCTTTTATAGCCCAACATTTTGTGCCATATAATAAAGCTGTCCTAATAGCAGCGATAAAACTTTCCCTTAACCATAACGGAATGTTACAGATGGTCGCATAAACTCCTATGGCGCTCCTCTATTTCAACCAGCCGGCTTGAATCTTATGGTTGACATCACTATTGATCTTCCCATTTTTTGGATAATAGAACCCAAGTACTTAAAATTACTGCTCATTGGTATTCCTTGTACGTCTAGTGTCACAATATTATAATCTCGGATTTCCTGTTTACTGAATTTGCACTCCATACTGTTCCCTACTTAATCTAAAACCTCGAGACTCTAGAGTTTGCCTCCATAACTTCAATTTGGCATAAATTTTGAAAATTATAAATTTTGAAAATTATAATACTAAAATAAAATTTGAAAATTACAAAAAGTTCTATATGAACTCATCAAAATTAATAATTATAATGCCAAATTTGAACAGTGTAAATGTTAATTTGCAAATAAAGTACTTGTATATTAATTATATCTTATTATTATTAGTTACAAAATACATAAATAATACATACTAATTATAAGTTGAGCAACATGTAATGGATTCACACTTATTACACATGTATACTCTACAGTATGAGTGGCAACATATTATTACTATGTGTTTGCTCAAATAGATGACAGTGAATTCAGATATTTCAAATGTCTATTTATACTCCTAGTGAGAGGCCTAGTTTTCTAACCCTGCTCGCTCCATTCTGACTATGCTAATGAAAGAACAATTAAATTATCTGAAGAAGATCAAGACTACAATAACACAATTTAATAGCCTTATTTAGGCATCAATCCCAATCAATCGTCAAGGAAACCTTGTTAATTATAAAGATAACTCCAAGTGATAACTCCAAGTTGAATTTGAGCAAAAATCAAAAAAGTGCAACTTTAACTCTTTTAGCTTATGTGGTGAATCCTAGCTTTCTAATTCTAAACTAATTTATGTCACAACAAGATATTTTTCTCGTTCGATATGAAAAAGGGAATCAACTGCACACAATGGAGGATGGTTATCACAACAGAACATTTAAAAATGACACCCTAGAGATTCGCTCGCTTTTTAAACACAAGGGGACAAGTAAAAATTGAAAGTGAGAAAAACAAGGATTCATTTGTGTAACATGTGTTTGGGTTTAGCTTAATAACGTAACTATATGTATCTGATTTTTTTTTTTCCTTTCTGTTTTTCTTTCTATGTGTGTTGATAGTTGGCAAAGCCAAATTATACAGTTGGCAACGGTGAAGTCCATGAGGGGGACACCTGACACTAGGTTTGCTGCCTCCTAAGCATTTTCTATGGTTTTTCTCTGATGTCTATTGGCCATTCATTTATGATAATAAAGACCTAACTTGTAGTGACAGAATTGGCGAGTGGTGATCCTTGTGTTGTCCACTGCTTATTTCACTCAATCTCTTAATGAAATGTTTTTGGCTGAAGAAATCCCTACAAGTTGGGAGAGATTTTTTTATATATGATAAGATTTTAGGCAAATTATATCAGCTATTATAACTAGATTGTGGAAAACTATGTCCATTTGCAATGACAATGAAGATTTATTTTGAGACGATCATTTCGACTACCGTGTTTTACCTATGGCCGAAGCGCATGTTATTATATAAATGACATGGGCTTTATGGAGCAAAATGCATAATGCTTTTGGTCTCTCGTGTTGGAACATGACTCTCGCACGTGTTATTTTTTTATAAATTTGTACTAATATCTCATCAAATATCATTATAGATATATGGCATGGACACACTATGTTATGTGGATCATCATTGAATACTTTTATTTTTTATTCATAAATTATTTAAAGTGTGTAGATTAATATAAACGGTTGCAGATCCTCCCCTATGTTTCACTGCAAAGTTCCTACAATTTTTAGTTTAAGAACCAATACTCAAGTATCATCTTCCTCTGTTTGTGTGTTGGGTGGGTTGGGTTGGGTTGGGTTGGGTGGAATCTACAATGATCTTGTTGATTGCTATCTCCAATGGATGCCATGTGGAACACCGTAAAGTCATTCTATGGATAATCCACTTCTTACATCATCATGTATACACGATAATTAGTGTTAGGATGAAAAATGAAGGAGTTTATAACCATTTACCCCATGAATCAAGTGCATAAAATTTCTTCAAAATAAGCTTCATTTTAGCCATACAAAATTGAGAGAATTTGATGCGCATATTGCATTAGTAAATGTTTTCAAATCATTTGATTTTCATCCTTACACAAATTAATGTGTGTAAATCAAAGTGTATGAGTGGATAGAATGACATTACAATATTCCATATGGCATCCATTGTAGATAGCAATCTACAAGACCATTATAGATTTCATTTTCCCTATATGTATATGTATATGTATGTATGTATAAAATATTAATTGCAGATGCATATGCCTGACTTTAATCTTGATCTACTCAACGATGTCTTTGTAGCTCATCAACGCCCTTAATCATGTAATTACATTTCACTTGGATATAGTTGCCACTGTCCAAAATAATATAAAATTTTGGGTCATGCAAAACTAGCCACTTTTGTTGGAAATATAAGCTAGACTCCTTCGAATTCCGTTTGTCTCCTCGGATTTTACACATTGAACCTATCTACAAGCTTTTCGTGTTCCGAATACATTAGAGAATACTCTTCATGCAATGAACAAATACTTCATATTTTATGATGTATTCAAGGGGATGAACCTAATGTATTTATGATGCATGAATGTATTTAATTTTATTGATTTTTATGTTTATCTTTAGACCATATATAAAGGTAATGTAATTAGTTATTTTATCAAGTTGAATCAATAGGAACTATTCTCTCTTCCTAATATATCTTTGTAGCCTCACTTGCATAATATTTGACGTCAAGAGTATACACCTCTCTTGTGATTTGATTGTTTGCACTCTTGTTGTCTAATCAAAGTGGTATCAGAGCACCATGACTTTCAACAACAATATGTTGCAGTCTCAACTTTCTCGTTTCACCGACAAGAATTACAACTAATGGAGCATTCAAATGAAAGTGTTGTACTAGTCTCAAAAATTTTGGGATATCGTCGAAAGTGGAGTTGTAGAACCAACTAATATAGCAAATTCCACCCCCACAATAACTTTAGGAATTGAAGGAGAATCACAAGAAGGACAAGAAGGCATTATTTTAAGGCATTATTTTTCATCTACCAAGCGGTAGATAAGGTCACATTCAAGAGAATCTCAACGGTGACTTCGGCGAAGGAAGTATGGGATAAACTTTATTTTTCATACAAGGGAGATGACAAGGTGAAGATGGTAAAACTACAGACTCTTCATAGAGAATTTGATACACTAAAAATGAAAAAATCTGAATAAGACAATTTCAATCGAGTTGTTTCTATTGTTAACCAATTGAAAGTGAATGGTGAGAAGATTGAAGATCAAAAAATCGTTGAGATGATTCTAAAATATTTGACTCGAAAATTTGAGTCTACTGTAGTGGCCATTGAAGAATCGAAGGATTTATTTACACTATCTGTGAAGAGTTTATTGGGATCCAATCAATCGCATGAACTTCGAATGAAGCAATATGATTCTACTCCTCTTGAGCAAGCCCTCCAAGCACATGTCTTTTCGAGGTGGCTCCAGAGAGAGAGAGAGAGAGAGAGAGAGGATTTCAACCATGGAAGAGGAAAAAGTCCTGCCGTAGGTAGAGGCGACAGTGGTATCAAGCAAGTGATGAAGCCCATGCATCTTCTTTTTCTTACAGAGGAAGATGAAGAGAAAGAGAAAAATCTTCTTTTAGGAATACCCAATATTTTTATTGTAAAAAATATGGTTACACAATTAAATTTTGCAGGAAAAAAAATTAAAGATAAGAAGAAGAAAGAATCAATCTTTATGCACGAGGAAGAAAAGTAGAGCTTGAAGCTTTATGCATGAGGATTATACTCTCTTTCTCTTATGTAGTGTTAAAGAAATTGCACATGATGAAGTATGGTACATCGACAGCAAATGTAATCATATGATCGAAAACTAGAATGTGTTCATGAATCTTGATGAATCTATTACAAGCAAAGTCCGAACTGGTGATGATGAGAGATTTTTCATGAAAGGAAATAGTGATATTGTTGTGCAAACAAAAAAAAGAGTAAAGCGCATTTCTAGTATTTTCTATGTTCCCGGATTTAAACATAATCTTCTTAGTGTCGGCAAGCTTCTATTTCAAGGATTTCATATTCATTTTAATGAAGATATGTACGAGATCAAGGACAAGCATGATGCCCTTATTACAAAGGTGAAAATGACACAAAGTAAGATGTTATTTTTTAAAGCTTAGTTCTCAAATTGATTCATGCATGTATACTACTATCAAAGATAAGTCATGGCTATGGTATTTTCATTTTAGGCATTTGAGTTTCAAGACCCTCTCTCATATGTGTAGCAAGAATATTGTTGAAGGCATGCCGCCTATTGAACTTCAAGAGAAAGTATGTAAAGGATGCACACTTGGTAAGCATCACAAAATTTCTTTCCCAGTTGGAAGATCATAAAGAGCATCACATCCTTTAGAGTTTGTATATTCAGATCTTTGTGATCTAATGTACACTACTTCGATTGGAGGTAATCGATATTTTCTCACATTTACTAATAATTACAGTAGGAAGACATGAGTTTTCTTTTTAAAAAAAATCAGAAGTTTATGAATATTTTAAAAACTTCAAGGCTTTGGTTGAAAGGGAAAGTGGCTTTCGTTGAAGACTTTACGTACCGATCACGGAGTTGAATATACTGGTTGTGAATTTGAAGCTTTCTTAAAGGAAAATGGCATTCGATATTAACTCACTGCTTGATATACATCTCAACAAAATGGCACTATCTAGAGGAAAAATCGAACAATTATGGAATGTCTCGAAGCATTTGATGGTAAAAGATGTTCCAAATGATTTTTGGTCTGAATTCGTGATATGTGCTATTTATCTTTTAAACCAGACAACATCAAATTACAGGATCAAACTCCTTAAGAAGTTTGGAGTGGACATAAACCAAGCGTGGTACATTTGAGAGTTTTTGGCAGCATTGCTTACTCCCATATTCCATATGAGTGAACAAAAAAGTTGGATTGCAAATCTGAAAAGTGCATTTTCGTGGGATATAGTGAAAGCCCCAAGGCATACAAGCTATATAATCCCATCACAAAGAAGCTTATTCTTAGAGAGGATGGAAAGGTCGATGAAGAAGAAGCATGGAATTGGAGTATAAATGATCCAAAAGGCAAATCTGTTTCTGTGGACATGGAAAAAGAAAAACAAATTTAGCATAATGATGAAGAGGTAAACACTCTACCTTATTCTCCTCATTCTTTTCCATCTTTGTCTTCACCACCATCATCTTCGCCATCTACGTCTTCACCGATAAATTCAAGTACTCATCCCGAAAAACAAAGAGCCTAAAAGAGATTTATGAAGATTCAAGAAATAATTCAAATAAAGATTTGGTGAACTTTACTTTCTTCACTGATTTAGATCCAATTTCTTTTGAAAGTGCTTCAAAAGAAGAGAAGTGAAAGAATGCTTTGGATCAAGAAATTGATGTCATCCCAAAAAACAAAACATGAGAGGTTATAGAGCTTTCGAGAGGAAAAAAGGCTATTGATATGAAGTAGGTCTACAAGATCAAGTTGAATTCATAAGGCGAAGTGGACAAATACAAGGCTCATTTAGTGGTGAAAAATTATAAACAAAAGTTTGTATTGATTACCAAGAAGTATTTGCCCCGGTTGCTCGTCTTGAAACCATAAGAATTGTGCTTGCTTTACAAACAAAAAGAGGATGGAAAGTTTATCAATCGCATGTCAAATTAGCATTCTCGAATAATTTTCTAGAAGAAGAGATTTATGTCAATCAACCACCTAGTTATGTGAAGAAAGGTGCAGAAAACAAGGTGTGTCATTTGAAGAAAGCATTATACGGACTCAAGCAAGAACCAAGAGCATGGTATGGTCGTATCGATGGATACTTTATGAAGAATAATTTCAAAAGGTGTCCTTTTGAACATACTCTTTGCATCAAAGAAGGTGATTAAGATAAATTTTTAATGGTTTGATTATATCTTGATGGTCTTATTTTTACCGGCAATTCTACAAGCATGTATGATGAATTCAAGAGGACATTGATGTGTGAATTCGAGAGGCCCAACATGGATCTACTTCATTTCTTTCTTGGAATTGAAGTCAAACAGTAAGAAGATGATATATTCATTTCACAAAAGAAGTATGCAAATGATATTTTGAAAAGGTTTAAAATAATAGGTGCTACACCTTTATGCACTTTGATGGAAGTTGGTTTGAAGATCAGGAAATCTGAAAATGAAGAAAGTATTATGGAATTCTCTATCAAAGTCTTGTTGGTAGTCTTATGTACTTGACTACAACAAGACCAGATTTTATATTCGCTGTAAGCATGCTTAGTTGATTCATGGAATCACCAAAGAAAAATCATTAAGAAGCAGGAAAAAGGGTTCTAAGATATCTTTGTGGAACCATCAATGAAGGCATACATTATAAAAGAGTGGAAGAATCAAGTTTGATTGGCTATTGTGATAGTGATTGAGGCGAAAGTGTTGATGATTGCAGAAATACTTTCGGCTATTCTTTCCATATTGGTTTAGGTGCAATCTCATGGGTATCCAAGAAATAAAGTGTTGTGCTTTTTACAGCGGAAGCAGAGTGAACTTAAGCATGAACAAGTTGAAGGAACTATATTATTTTGTGATAATAGTTCAGCAATTTCTCTTACAAAGAGTCCTATTTTTCATGAGAAAAGCAAGCATATAAGAATCAAGTATCACTTCATTCATGACTTAGTAAAATATAATGAGATCAATGTCATGCATTGCAAAATACAAGATCAAATTGCTGACATCTTTACAAAAGTTTTGAAGTATGATATTTTCAAGAAGATGAAGAAAAAACTTGACATGGTGGTAATCTAGCTTAAAGGAGGCTGTTGAAAATATAAGGTAGACTCCTTTGTATTCTATTTGGCTCCTCAACTTCTCAAGACACATTGAATTTAGCTGCAAACTTTTCGTGTTTCAGATACATAAGAGAATACTCTTCATGCAATGAACAAATACTTTGTATTTTGTGATGTAGTTAAGAGAATCAACCTTATCTATATATGATGCATGAATGTATTTAATTTTATTGATTTTCATGTTTATCTTTAGTCCCTATATAAAATCCATTTAACTACTTATTTTCATCAAATTGAATCAATAGAAACTCTTCTCTCTTCCTAGTATATCTTTGTAGCCTCATTTGTATAATATTTGACATCTAGAGTATACCCCCTCTTTTGTTTTGATTGTTTGCAATCCAGTTTCCTAATCAACTTTCTGATCTTCAGCATGGAACCACGTATACTTGACTCCAAATGTATCAATAAACTTTTGTTGTGTATTTGAGTGGATTGGTGCTGTTAGTATTTGGAGTGCCTCATATTCATTGGAAAAGAATTCAAGTTTTGACAGTTTTCTAATATGGATCTGTCCTTATATTCATTGGAAAAGAATTCAGTTTTGACAGTTTTCTAATATGGATCTGTCTCCTATTGTGATTTGGATACAGGTTTTTTATTTCTCTGAGGAGATGCTGATTTGAGTTCGTGTTGGACTAAGATCATCGAAGGCGCTTATAAAAACCCCTTAGGGGTGGCCTTTTGAAGGTGTGTCAAGAATTCAAGAGAAATTCTGTTTTTATCATTGAAAGTTGTGAGAGAGATCTCATTATAACTCTTGTATTTTTTTTTCTGTTTTCAATAAAGATTTCTCCCTTCCTCCCCATGAACGTAGGCACATTGCCGAACCACATTAAATCTTATATTTTTGGTGTGTGGTGATTGCTTCTAGTGATAGATCTTCTACGCTTTCACTTCCACTGCCGAGTCTTCATTCAGTGTTTCTCTATTGTTTGATCGATGGTACATCATCAACAATTATATCAGAGCGATGCCGAATAAAACAATCATGACAACCAAGTTCAAGGTGGAGAAATTCGTTGGGAAGTCTAACTTCTTGTTGTGAAAGATGCGAGTAACATCATTGCTCGTGAAGGAGGGCACATATAAGGCCCTGCTTGGTATTAAGAAGAAGCCATCAAAAATGGAGGATGATAAGTAGAACGACATCGACTTTCACGCAAAAGCGATGATCATATTGTGCCTATTAGATGAGGTCCTTTACAATGTGATGAATGAGGAGACAAGTGCTGATCTTTGGTGTAGGCTGGAGAGGCTTTACATGACAAAGAGTTTGTCGAACAAGCTCTTCATGAAGAAGCAGTTATACAGCCTTTGGATGAAGGAAGGTATGCCTATTCTCTAACATCTCACTGCTTTTAATAAAATTTTAAGCGACTTGTTAGCTCTAGAGGTTAAAGTAGAAGAAGAAGACAAATCTCTTCTGCTACCCTCTTCTTTTTCATCAAGTTATGACCACTTGGTAATCACCATCATGTATGGTAAGGAGATCTTAGATTTAAAAGATGTCAGGCAGATGCTCTAGAATAACAAGCTGATGAAGAAGATAGATTCTATGAAAGAGGCCTTAGGATTGTTTGTCAAGGGCTAGAGGGGAAGATCAAAAAGTGGAAAAGGGATCCAGAGGCTTCTGACAGTTTCTCTTGCTATTTTTCCAAGAAACTAGGGCACATCAGAAAAATTGTATAAATTAAAAGGAGATCTGAAGAGGAAAAGCGGCAAAAAATCTGATAGAGCGAGTACTAGTGGAAAGTCAGATCAAGCCGAGGTTATCAAAGAAGCAGATGAGTATTCATGTGATGTCTTGATAGCTGAGTCAAGAAAAGGTAAATACGCAGATGCTTGATTACTTGACTCGGAGTGCACATACCACATGTGCCCAAAAAAAGATTGATCAAGTACTTACAAGCCTTATGATGGAGGCTCTGTCTTGATGGAAAATGATGTCGTATGTAAAACTGTTAGCATCAGTAATATCCGTATGAGGATGTTTGATGGACAGGTTCGAACCCTCATGAACGTCCGACACGTTATGAATTTAAAAAAGAATTTTCTCTTATTGGGAGCTTTGAAAGCTCGAGGGTATAAGTTTTCTGGTGCAGATAGAGAAATCAAAGTTACTAAAGGCTCCATGACAATTCTCAAAGAAGAACGGAAAACATACTTATACAAGTTGACAGGAAGCATTATTATTTGTGATGCTTCAGAAATAACAGAGAAGGAGAATACTACAAAACTTTGACACATGCGTCTTAGACACATGAGCAAGCAAGGTCTTCAAGTCCTTCACAAAAGGAGTGCTCTACCAGGTATCAAATATTGCAAACTTGATCTTTGTAAATTTTGCATTATGGGTAGGCAACATAAGTAGATTTATCTACATCTCAGCACAGAGAAAATGCTTGCTAGATCTCATACACACAGATATATGGGGGCCTTCGCCAGTTGAATTCATTGGGGATGCTAGGTATTATGTTACTTTGATAGATGATTTTTCAAGAAAAGTTTGGATATACTTCTTGAAGCAGAAAATCGAAAGTATTTCAGAAGTTCAAGGAGTGAAAAACTTTAGTGAAAAATCTGACAGGGCAGAAGGTGAATGTCTTGAGATTCGATAATGGAGGCGAGTACACCTCTAAAGAATTCAAAGACTACTTAGCAAGTAAGGGCATCAAACACTAGCTAAGTATTTCAGAGCGACCGGAACAAAACGAAGTAGCAGAGCGCATGAATCGGACATTTACAGAGCGTGCCCGTAGTATCAGATTACAAGCTGACATGTCAGAAGGATTTTGGGCAGAGGCGGTGAATCATGCGAGTTATCTGGTAAATATATCACCATCAACAGCTATTGATCTTCAGATCCCAGAGGAGACATGGCGAGGAGTATCTGTGAGCTATTCAACCTTACGGATTTTCGGTTGCCTAATATATAGTTTGGTTGATAGTCAAAAAAAGAGCAAACTAGAATCCAAGTCCAAAAAGTGTATCTTCATCGGCTTCACCAAAAGAGTCAAGGATTTTACACTTTGAGATTCCGAGAAAAGGAGCGCATTTACTAGCAGAGATGTGATCTTTAATGAAGAATCACTGTTGCGAAAAAAATCAGAGATGAAGGACAAAGCGCAAGGTGGAGCTTCAGACAATTAGGCAGACACTCAGGAAAAAGAAGTTAAGTTCTCATAGAGCCCTAAAAGGCCTGAAGGGTCAGAAGAGAACTCCTCAGATCCAAATGGAGATAACCAGGAGGCTACTTAAGAGCAACCAAGACTGTTGAGGCGGTCAGTCAGAGTTACGGTGCCACCAACAAGATATGGCTATGATCATGTCTCTTTCGCCTTAGTGATAGAAATAGGAGAACTTAACAGTTACAGGAGGCGATCGAGGCAGATGACCACATCAAGTAGATTCAGCCATGGAGTAAGAGATGGAGTCTTTGAATAGAAACCAAACATGGGCATTAGTCGATCTCTCAAAAGACTCCAAGGCAATAGGTTGCATATGGGTCTCTCACAGGAAGGACAATGAGAAGTACAAGGCAAGGTTAGTTGCCAAGGGATATGCTCAGAAAGAGGGTATTGACTACAATGAGACTTTTTTCTCCTGTAATCAAGCATACATCTATTCAGATGTTATTGGTGATAATTGTTCAGTTTGATCTAGAGTTGGAGCAGATAAACGTCAAAACAATGTTTGTGCACGGTGAGCTGGAGGAGAAGATACGTATGAAACAACCTGAAGGTTATATTCAGGAAGGTAAAGAAAACAAGATGTGTCTTCTAAAGAAGTTCCTGTATAGACTTAAGCAATCTCCCAAGTAGAGGCACAAATGGTTCGATTCTTTCATAATTAAGGCCAGATACAACTGATGTGAGTATGATAGTTGTGTTTATTTTAAATAGAGTGATGATCTGACATATTTACTGTTATATGTGGATGATATGCTGATTGTTGCCAAAATAAGACACATGATTAGAATCTTAAGCTTAAATCAAGAAGGAATTTGACATGAAGGATTTGGGAGAAGCCAAGAAGATCTTAGGCATGGAGATCACTCGAGACAGAAGCTCAGGCAGATTTTGGTTATCCTAGAAGAACTATGTTCTCAAGGTGTTGGAGAGATTCAACATGGCAGAAGCAAGACCAGTCACCACTCCTTTGGCAGGTCACGTCAAATTATCCTCCAAGCAGTATTCACAATCACCGGAAGAGAAATAAGAGATGTCTCAAGTACCATATGCTAGTACGGTGAATCACTCATTTATGCTATGGTCTGCACTAGGCCTAAATTAGCCTATGCAATTAGTACAATAAGTTGTTCATATCAAATGCAGGAAAGCAACACTGAGATGTAGTGAAGTGTGTGTTACTATATCTGCGAGAGACTGCGAGACTAGGCTTGGTGTTTCAGAGATTAGAAACATGGAAGCCTATGTTACTACAAGGCTATGTTGATATACATTATGCTAGAGATCTTGATCAGCAAAATTCCACGGCGGGCTATGTGTTCACATTAGCTCAGTGTGTCATTAGTTGGAAGGCAGAGTTACAAGATACAATTGCTCTTTCAACGACAGAGGCTAAGTACATGACCGCAGTTAAGACGTCAAAGGAAGCTTTGTGGTTGAGAGGATTGGTTGAGGCGTTTAGTATCGTATAGGATTCAGTTCGAGTTCATTACGACAGCCAGATTGCGATTCATCTCGCTAAGAATCACATGTATCACAAGCGGAGGAAGCACATTGATGGAAGTATCACAAGATACATCAGTGGGTCGTGGATGATAGGTGATCTATTTGGTAAAAATCGGCACGTAGAAGAATCTAGCAAATATGATAACGAAGACCATCCTGGTAGAGAAGTTCAGAGCATTTTTGAACTTCATTAAAGTTCTCCGAAGGTAAAGGGACGAACAGGCTGTTGGCAGAGAGCCATGTGAAATCACAAAAGGGGAAAGAAAGGAAGGTGAATGAAGCAGAGACCAATTTCTATTGAGATACTCAGTGAACATGAGTCATGTTGGAGATTATTAGTATTGGAGTGCCCCATATTCATTTGATAAGAATTCAAGTTCAGACAGTTTCCTAATACGGATCTGTCTTTATATTCATTGGAAAAAAATTCAGGTTTTGGCAGTTTCCTAATACGGATCTGTCTCCTGTTTTGATTTGGATACTGGTTTCTTATTTCTTTTGAGGAGGTGCTAATTTGAGTTCGTATTGGACTAGGATCATCCTAGTTGTCTATATAAACCTCTTTGGGGTGGCCTTTTAATGGGGTGTCAAGAATTCAAGAGAAATTCTGTTTCTACCATTGAGAGTTGTGAGAGAGATCTCATTGTAACTCTTTTATTTTCGTCTCTGTTTTCAATAAAGATTTCTCCTCTCCTCTCTGCGGATGTAGATACATTGCCGAACTACGTTTAATCTTATGTTCCTTAATTGTGTGGTGATTGCTTGCTAATGGTAGATCTTCTACGGTTTCGCTTCCACTTCCGAGTTTTCAACTCGGTGTTTCTCTATTGTTTGATCGGTAGTAAATCATCAACAGATACAAGATGGTTAACTTGGTTGAGCTAAGTTGAGGCTGACAAGGTGGTTGAGCTGAGCTGAGATAGTTGAGCTGAATTAACCAAGCTGAGCTGGGTGAGATGAAATGACAAGATGGACATCGAGAATGGGATCAAGATGGAGGACCGAGATGAGCGAGACCAAGTTAGAGATCAAGGACGAAAACAAAAGTTATGCTCCTGTACTACAAACGATGATCAAGAAGATCAAGATGGCTCCGATATTGAACTCTCTAATGTCTAAGTTAGCACTATTCTGAAGATCGAAATTATCGAGTAGATAAACCCAACCCCACCCCGCCACCCCACCCCCCCCCCCCCCCCACCACCAAAACCCCCCAAAGTTTGGAGTTTGATTTATTTTTCTCATTTATGAGATTTGAGCTTGGACTCAAGAGTTGAATCCAGTTCACTTAAATGATTTATTGTGATGAGATGGACTCCTAAAATATGCATAAACACCAAGTCTCCAATACTTTGAAATAGTGATAGCCGGGGACCTATGGTATTAAAGGCTGCCTGACCATGAAAATGTAGGAGGAAGAGACAAAAAGCACCCCCCGCCTAATTTTTCTGCAATTTAGCCATAAAGTAACACTTTATTCTTTTCTTATTCGTACTTCATCCAATCAAAATTCGGAATAAGTAGATCTCGAATCTCTGATTAATTCTCTCTAATCTCACGATCAAAGTACATTTTTCTTTCTAAGAGCCCATCTTATCCTTACAAATTAAGTAGCATTCCTCCCTCAATACCCATCCAAGCTTTATGGAGCAAATACCATAGATGCTTATTGCTTGTGACTGATGGATTGTGAACATAGCCATTAGGGTTTTTTCCTCTAAAACAACATCCTAGAATGAAGTATATTCCCTTCTTCTTTGGACTGCAACAACCACTAGCAACCATATTGATTGTCAAAAGCCCTTTGCCTTGCCTCCATTTGTCACTTTATCCTGCTGCTTTGCAGAATCTAAGTGCTCAACTCCAAGGTGGAGCAGACTATTTCCGAAGAATTTTAATTTTAGTCTGATCCATGCATGCATTGTCTCGGATAAATTCTCTTTCGGCTCTGAGTTTGTTACACGTTTGATTCATTGTGTTAGTGGGCATGAATAAGATAGAGCCCATCTTGTTTAAAAGTGAAGTAGCATGGGCCATTGTTGATTCCCTTTACGCTCAATCATGAAAAACTAAAAGGTTTTTTAGATATGCATGTATCCTCTCCTCCTCTTTCTCCATTTCCTCTTTTTCTATTATCGTTGCTTCTTCCTCACTTCTTCTTCTTTTTAACTTAATTTCCCTTCTGATTTATGCTATTGTTGCTTTTTCTTCTTATTTTTGTTGTAGCTGCTGCTTCTATTTATGTTGGACGGCTTCTACTATTTTCTTCTGCTATTGCACTTTCAATGATGAGCTTTGCATCTGTTGAGTACCCAACTTCTCAATTGCTTCTTTAGTTTGAATGAATGATTGGGATGGTATGAGAGTAATCCTCTGATCAAACTGTTATCTTACTAACGACAACTCACATGAGGAGTAGACTTAATGGGTTTTAGATGATTTAGGAGCATAAGATCAATATAGAAGATTTGGAAGATACATATCTAAATATAGATTCGGGGGAACATATCTAAGAAACCCAAAAACAGATTCGTTTACATCCACATCTGAAATTGAACTTGTTCCTTACTTATCCTCAAAAGATTATATCGGCAAGTATATCATTTTTAAATTCACAAGAGATTTGTGGTTATACCTCTAGCTAATCTTTTCAACGTGTCCAAAATGCCCCAAGATGTACCATTACAATTTCAATTTTGTGTGTTTCTGATAGAACTGTTTTTGTGTGTGCGTGTGTGTGAAGTTTAAGTTACAAATAAATTTCCGTGTTTTGTTTTGCATTTGTATTTAAAAACTTGTAAAATAATATGAAATAGTGTGCAAAAATTTTGTGGTATCTTCTTGCATTTATTAAAAATTATAAAATTATAAACGCATAAACCCTAAACCTTAATCTGATTGGTTAGAGTAAATGGGCGAGGCCCCAAGAGCGTATGACCCATTTCAATTAGACTTATCATGTATTTTAGTTTTCTGTGAGCTTAATGATGTTGGGCTGAATGGGCAGGGTTAAATATCTAGGTATATGTAGCCAATTTCATTAAAAAGTAAAACGGGAAAACATTATTCTGTGATAATCCTCCAGTTTTTCTCTACAGTCACTTGCATATTATTGACTTCTTCTAGTATTGTTGTTTCACCTTTTTTTTTTCTTTTCTTCTTTTTTCCCTCACTCTGAACATATCTTTAACATTTAAATTATTGGCAGATGTTTTGGATAAGTTGGATGCAAGATTGGTCGGGGGAGGAATAAGACTTTGTCTAGTAAATAAGTATATGTGAACTTAAGTCTTTTCTGCACTGAAATAGTTCTGAATGTTTTTTAATTTGTTTCCCACTTGAGTATGTAATGAAATAGATAAGTTCGACAGAAATTTCTTATGAAAGGGGATAATGATGTGAAGCACCTTCTGTTTAATTTGTAACTCAAGGTCAGTTTCTTACAATGTTGACTTTGCTCTTTTCTGCACAAAAGTTTTGTCCCTCCGAAAATAGAGAGCACACCATTGATAGCAAGGCCCGACATGAAAAATAATAAAAAGTAGGAGTGCTAGAAATCCGGGTATAATCAGGCTCAAATGCCCCGATTTCAAAATACGTTTTTTATTTGGGAATCGACTCGCCTTATCAAATTAAACAGACAATGAATTGCGAAATCCGGCCTCAAAATCCACCTATGAAAGTGATGTGAAACGGCGTATGCGAGTAAATCAGAGGTCAGTGATATGATAAATTTTGCTACGTTTCACCAACTAATAGGAAAATAATTAAAACAAATAATGCAGGATGATGGATTTAACAAAACGTGCAAGTACATGTGTACCGTTCGCAATTTAAATAAACTAAAAGTAGCAACCAATTACGAAGGAAAAACTTGTACTCTTAATATATATGCTCAGCAAATACAGGGCAAGTAAAATCTCACAGTCTCACGATATGGTGGCAGCAGTTTAAATCGATAAAATAATAAAGGATAGTTAGCAACCCACAAATAAATAGACCGTGTTAAAGAAAATTTACCTCCTGATGATTACAAAAATCTCTAAGACCTGTATTTGGTACTGATATATAGAGCTCTTCGTCACGATCGTAACGGTACGAAGATTGCCTGAAACGGAGCCTGGATGCAAAAGTTACGGCCCAAAAACGAAGTAGGGTCGCTAACGTGTCTGTTTTTTGATAATGGATCTGGATCCGAATTGGGTCTGGATCTGAATTGAAGCGGGTCTGGATCCGAATTGAAGCGGGTTTGGATCTGAATTGAAGTTTGTGTTTTCTTTCTTCTTTGAAGCAACAGGATGATACTGGAGATGGTACTAATGGGTAATGTTTAGAAACTCAAAATACCAAAATAAACAAACTAAAAAAAACAAAAATAAAGAGAGAAAAAATCTTAAATCCTATTACGACTTCAACTTGGATTGGGATTTCTTGGATTCATCTCTTAGGCTTTTTCATCTTGAATAGATGTCTGCATTATTCTCTCCGGGTGGGGAAAACTCGACTCCGCTGAGTTTAGATGAATTAGGTCTCCCATGCTGCACTAGATCAATCCTTTGCAAATCACCTCAATCTAACTATGAATCAACAGTCGGTGTTTTTTTTTTTACAGCAGTTTAAGTACCTGTGAGTTTCACCAGTTTTGGTGGTGATAGTCTCATCCTCTAAAATTTTATCCAACATCTCTATTGTAATGGGATGAGTATCTGGGAGTAGGGTAAATGGGGGTCTCTCAAAGAATGGTTTAGGAGAAGGCTCAACAATCAAGGGGCTACAATCAAAACCCTTATAATCCGCTAGATCATTAACATTGAAAGTACAACTAATACCATAGTCTCTAAGAAAATCTATAACATAAGTATTATAATTTAGTTTATTCAAGATATTGAAAGGCCCAGCACTGCAGACATGTAACATTTTAATAGTTCTCAAAGGAATCTATTTCGGATAAATCCGAAATATCACATAGTCGCCTACATTAAAAGTTTTAAAATTTTTGTTCTACTGTCAACTTGTAGAGTAGGCTTCACATTGCTCCATTTATTTTTATCACTA
>JAVJIF010018277.1:0-86455 GCA_038442645.1 Agave tequilana
TAAAAAAGACATGATAAAATCAACAATATGAAAAGCATGTAATATAAATGGGAATTAGAGATCGTTATCAAACCATGAGGGACATCTCCATATCTCCAAACCATGGTGGTCCTCCTACCAACTCCCCTTGAAAGTGATGCATCCAAATTTTCCTCTTTAAGCTCGGAACGCATCCACCTCAAGGCACCATTACTCTCACGTCATGTGAGAGCCCACACATATATCAAATAAAATAGGAGTGGTCTTTTGGTACCCATACTCTTTTGGTTCCATAGGGGTTAGCTCCTTTCCTAACCCAAACAAACTTATTTGCTAAATTAGAATCATGTATCCTATTATAATAAAATTTAGCAAGGTGGCCCTTACATCCACAATGTGTACATGTGTACACATGAGCATACATTGTGTGATGGGTTGAACGTGAGGAGCTGTGTATGCAGTGTATGGTATGCATGCAAAGATGGAACTTGTTTCTTTCGAAACATGATTCCAAACGTGTATGGTTCATGGCACAATGGCTCAAAGTGGAGCCCAAACAATCCACACTCTTCTTAAGCATACAAATATCATTTTCAATCATGAAAAAGAGGTGCATGCAAAAGGTATGCTAGAAGGTGAAGCTATACTAGCATGGCAAACATGTGTATCTAAATCATTTTTCAAAGAAATATTTTTTGAAACAATTTTCAATTCCTTTGAAATTGAAGCAATTTTATTTTCAAAGAATCATTCTCTTTCATAACAAAATCATGTTTTAATGTTAAAGCCTCATTTCTCTTTAACACATCATTACAATCATTTTTGTTTTCAAAATCTTGTTTTCATTTAAAACAAGTTCAAGTTGGGTTTTCAAAGAGTCACACTCAATTGAAATCTCAACCTTCTCTTGTAAAGCCAAATCAAGTTTTGAACACAAATCCTTATTTTCTTCTTTTAGTCCAAAACTTTTCTTTTTCAAAAGATTATATTTTCTAACAATTTTTCACAAACAATTGAAAGTTCTTCATTCAAAGCATTGGCATCAATATAATCATTACTAGAAGAACTAGCATCATCATCATCTAATTGAGTTTCCGAGTTTACCTCAAGGGAGTCATTCCCTTAGACCATGTAGCAATGTTGCTCAGATTCTCCACTAGATTCATCCTCCACAATGGTTGGCGTTTGAAGCTTGGAGGAGGTCAACGTGTTCCACACTGCAAAGGCGGAATCACAGTTAGAAACCATAGAAAGATATTCTTTGTTAAGCGTGCTTCTAAGTTCCTCAAGGGCTTGTGCATTGGCCTCTATATGCTTGCTATTACCAAGATAGGATTTATTGGTAGCGGCAAGGAAAACATGCAAGCCTAGGGTTTTTAGGTACATGAACATCCTACTTCCAAACAACAATGTTGGAAGTATCAAACATAGGTGGGGTCATGAAGTCCATGAGTGTGTGTAAACAATATAAGTGTGCAAATGCAAACTAGATTAGCAAAACCAAGATCACACTCCTAGGTGGTTAAACCTAATATCAGGAGGTAGGCTCTGATACCAATTGAAAGTACACCTAGAGGGGGATGAATAGGTGTACGGCTAATCTAATGATCAATAATGCGGAATTTAATAACTTAAACCAACACACTTAGTGTAACCAAAGAGTGTAGCCGAATTCCCGGTGAAGGGCTCTGGACTAACTCCTCTTGATTTCTCTGAATAAGAGTTGAGGTGCTATATGAAGCTCTCTTGGTTAAACACAAGTATGGGCACACACAAACAAACCAAGCATGTAAGAATGATATGATAATATGAATCAATGCAAGGCACAATATATAAGAGAGAGAGTTAGAGAAAGTGGATCAAACGCAAACACCGAGATATGTTTCGAGGTTCGAGCACAAAGCTCTACGTCCCCGCCTTCACACAGAAGAATTTTCACTAACTCGTCCACACAGGACTTCCCACACAGGGAACTTCTACTGAGGATTTTGGGCAATACAATAACCGGGAGTACACAACTCCTCTCTGAATAATACAACCTCTACACTTAGAGGCAATGCACAACAAATCACCTCTACACTTAGAGGCAAGGCGCAACAAATCACCTCTACACTTAGAGGGATAGGCACAAAGCCACTCAAACAACAATCACCTCACACTTGAGGGATTCCAACCAATCTCCACCTCTCACTAGAGGGAGCCAAATACCACTTCTACTATCACCTCACACTTGAGGGATAACAACTTAATCACCTCTCACTAGAGGGATATCACAATCAAAGGAAGGTTTACAACTTGGTGGTCTAACAACCACAAACCATTTCTTTCCCACAAAACAATGATCCTAATAGATAGGATAGAATGACAAGCTCAAGTGTGAGAAATAAAGAGTTAGAAAATCAAAATCACAAAGAAAAACTCTTGAGAAAACTTCTAAAATTGATATAAAAATGAAGATCAAAAACAATCTCAAAGACTTTCTTTTTCTTTGAATTTTTCAACCCTTTAAAACAAAATAAAGATGAAATCTTTAGGATTAAAAACTCTTTTGAAAACTTATATTAAACACTTGAGAATATGAGAAATTTTGCTCTTAAAAATCTTATTAAAAACTAACTCAAATGGGGGTATTTATAACCCCATTTGGAATCTGCCCGTTGACAGCTGAAAAGGGCTTTTTTACCCTTCCGGTCGACCGGCCGGTCGACCGGCCAACGGTCAAAAAAAGTGTTCGTTGAGCCCTCCGGTCGACCGCCCGATCGACCGTGCCAGATCTAGAGAGCAATTGCTCTCTGGCCGGTCGACCGCCCGGTCGACCGGGGCAAAGTGAACGGTCGACCGCCCGGTCGACCGGCCGCACCCGAGAGTGGACTGACTTCAGTCGGTCGACCGCTCGGTCGACAGGCCAAATCACTTGGGCTTTGTGCATGTCTTGCGCACATCGGTCGACCGGTCCGGTTGACCGTTCACTGGTCTGGTCGACCGTCCCGGTCGACCGCCATAGCCTGGCAGGGACATTTTCAGGATTTAAAAACTAGTCTTTTTAACTTTAATTAAATCCCATAAAATCACATAAATTCCACAAAAATCAGTTCTCGTTATATCTTTGAAATACAAATATGTTTGAGTAAAAAATCAAAACATGTTACAAACATTTTGAACCATTTTTGTGACTTGAAAAAATTGCCTTAAACCAAATTCTGTATTTTCCGAAACTAAGATTTTTGAAATGGAAATCCGATTTTTCCAAAACACATGTAAATACAAAAACATGATATTTAAACAACTTTGAAGCATATAGTATATGGATAGAATCTAATATACATGAAAGGTATTATATCTATGTTTTTGACTTGAAAACCAAGATCAGTTAAACCGAAAAACCAAAAACCAATAAACATGAAACTTGTGTGTGTATTGTGAACTTGAGCATATCGCACTATCTAATCTTCACAATGGATCTAAACTAAATCTTAACTAAACAAACCGAAGCCTTCTTATAGAACGCCGTCTCCAAGTCGACTTGATCCAAACGCGATTCCCCGAACTTGACTCCAACCGAGTGCTAGATATGAACTTGACGCTCGAGATCTTGAATCACCATGTGAAAGCTCCAAAATACCTTTATTGAAGCTAATCACCTACTAATATCTTGATTAAATATCTGAAACTAAATATCACAAGATTATTAGTAACTATAACTACATGAGTTAATAATCATCAAAACTAGAGTGGAAGGCCTCTGGGCCAACACATGTCTGACTTCGTACTCCCCACGAACCTGGTTAACGATGAGTTTTGAGTCACCGTATGCTTTGAGATTTTTAACACCAATGTCATCGGCGATTTGCATCCCGATCAAGAGAGCATTATATTCCGCTACATTATTGGAACACAGCTCAGTTAATAAGAATGCGCGAGGGATTACGTAGTTCTGTGGGGCTATAAGTACTACCCCCACTCCTGCTACTATTTTCTTGTGGGCCCATCCTCGACGCGCCGTCGAAGAAGAGTTGCCACACCTGTCCTTCGAAAGATGTCTGGGTCAGGCAAACTTCAGCGACCTCATCTGGGAGATCCTCATAAAGTTTGGTTACCCTTGGGTCTGGATGCTCAGTCAAGAATCTGCCACCGCTTGTCCCTTCACAGTTTTTTGTGGCAGGAATTACATCTCATATTGGGAGAGCAACCTGGCTCATTTTGCCAATCGACCATTTAGCGATGATGGTTTTGTCATAAGTAACCTTAAAGGATTGACTTTTAATATGACGTTTATGGTTTGGCCCACCAAGTAGTGTCGCATTTTCTGGACTACCAATGCCAAGCATGAAATACACCTAGAGGGAAGTAAATAGGTGTACTAGCTAATCTAATGCAAATGATGTGGAATTAAAAACTATTTATGCAAACTAAAACTATTGAGCTAACACACAAGGTATAACACAAGAGTGTAGCCGAATTCCCGGTGAAGGGCTCTGGACTATCTCCTCAAGATTCCTCTAGATTAAGAGTTGAAGTGCCACTATGGCTCTCTTGGTTGAATACAAGTGTGAGCAAACAATCCCAAGCATATATCAATTAAGCACAAGTATATCAAGCATATAAAATGAAAAACAATATAAGCATGCAAGATATATAAACACAAGTGAGAGACAGGGATGAGCAATCACAAACACGGGAGAATTGTTTCGAGGTTCGAGCACCCTTGCTCTACGTCCCCGCCTTCAACACTTGAAGGATTTTCACTAGAATCGATCCCGCAAGATCACTCGGAGTCGCAACGCCTACAACGAGTTCACACTAGAACTCTTGGACCCGCAAGTCCCTCACTTGTTCCCGCAAGAACAACACACGCAAGCACACTAGCTTGCCGAGGCTGCACCTCTACACCGAGCTCCCACAAGAACTTGTCACAACACGAACCCCCAATTTCGCCTCCTCAAATACAAGATGAACACTTGGTGATCACTTCACTTGATCACCATAAAACTCTTTTCACCGAGGTCACAACCTCTACAACTCCTCATAATATAAGAATGAGCTCTTGTGATCACTTCTCTTGATCATAAAAATAACTCTCACAACAAAGATGCTATAGGATAGATATGGCAATGGAAAGCTCAAGTTTGTTTGAAAAAATAAGAGTTGTGGTGAAAAAATCAAGAAATCTCTTTTGAAAACACTCTTGAAAACTCTCCTTTTGATATGAAAATTTTAGCCCTAAAACAAGTGGAGAAAAACCCTAAGAGAGATAGAAAAAACTGGCCCTAAAACTCTCTTCAAATCTTATAAAAAACCAAGCCAAAATAGCCCCCTTATATAGAGCTCAAAAATATAGTCGTTGGGGTCAAATCTGCAAGTCAGATGACCTGTCGGTCAACCGGCCGGTCGACCAGCCAATGGTCATATTTTTTATCGTTGGGGCTGCCGGTCGACCGCCCGGTCGACCGCACCCTGGTCATGACCTATCGGTTGACTGGCCGGTCGACCGCGGTAAGATCCAGAGAACAAAGCTCTCTGGCCGGTCGACCACCCGGTCGACCAGGCCAGATCAGAGAGTGAACTCTCTGGATCGGTCGACCGCCCGGTCGACCGGCCCTGAAGCCAAAGGCCGTGCACGTATCTGTGCACATTGATCGACCGCCCGATCGACCAACTTCTGGATCGGTCGACCACCAGATGACAGGTCAGAAACTTTTGGGAATAAAAACTTGGTCTAATAAACTCTTATAAAATCCCATAAAATCACATACTGCAAAAATAAGTTCATTAAAATACTATTAAGTATAAATATGTGTGATCAAAAATCAACACATGTTACAAACTTTTTGAACCTTTTTTGTGATATAGAAATTTAGCCTTAAACAAAAATCCGTATTTTTCAAAATCAATCTTCAATTTGAAAAATGATTTTTTCAAAACTTCTTCAAATACAAAAATAAGATATTTTAAACACTTTTGAAGCTTAGTGTGTATGGATATGATCCAATACACATATAAGATGATTATGTTTTTGACAATAAGCTCTAAAATAAGTTTTGATAAATACAAAACTTAAACACATGATATAGAAACATCAAATAAGTTTTTCTAAATATTTGAACCAACAATGTGTATGGATGAAATCCAAAACACATATAAACCATATAAACTTGTTTTGATGAAATCTAATCATAAGATGTATACTTTGAGGCTCAAAACCAAAACAGTATTTTCTAAAATCAAAACTGTTTTATGAAAACACATATAAATTTTGTGGGTGTATATATGAGCTTAAGAAATCCACAACTAACATATCCTTTATATTTTATCTAAAAATAAAATCTTAACACTTACAAACATGACACAAGTCTTAAAACCTTCTCTTGAAAATCTACTTCTCCTTCTTGACTTGGTCCAAACCTTGATCAATGAGTTAGACTCCTCTTGAGTACTTAATGCGATCTTGATGCACGAGCTCTTGAATCAACATATGCTAGCCTCAAAACTTAACTTCGAATTTATTGTTGAAGCTAAATACCGACTAAGATCTTGATCAAATATCTGAAACTAAATAAGCACAAGATCATTAGTACTATAACTACATGAGTTAATCATCATCAAAACTAGAGTGATGGGCCTTTGGGCCAACAAAACATTCTTTTTCGATCTGACTATGCCGATGTTCGGATCCAATCATAGTTCTACTCAGATAGTAGATTGCCTGCTCATATCCTTGATCATTATTTTGGGCTAGTAAACCTCCTAAAGAATGATTCATCGCTCAAACGTATATCAGGAAAGGTTTTCCTGATATCGGAGCTGTAAGGACAGATGGATGCATGAGTACCGCTTGATTTCCTCAAATGCTTGTTGGCACGCATCTCCCAGATGAATGAAACACCCTTCTTCATCAATTTGGTGAAGGGTTAGCATCGTCCTGAAAGATTTGAGATAAATCTCCAGATATATGCTAATCGCCCTTGCAATCCTCTGAGCTCTCTAAGACTTTTTGGAGGTTGCATCTCTTGGATCGCGCAGACTTTCAGTGGGTCGAGGTGGATTCCTTTGGAAGTAGCAACAAACTCTGGGAATTTACCGCAAGCCACCCTTAGGAAGGATTTGGTGGGATTCATCTTCAATAGATGCGTCCGTATGATGTCAAATACCATCTTCAGATCTGCTATGTGATCACCTCTGGCACGGCTTTTCACTATAATATCGTCAACGTAGAATTCCTCTGTTTTAAGTATATGCTCGTGAAAAATTGCATTCATAGCTCTGTGGTATGTTGCCCCCGCGTTCTTCAATCTGAAGGGCTTGATAGTATAACAATATACCCCAATGACGTCCTGAAAGATGTATACTTCTCATTGTCAGGGTACATCTTGATTTGATTGTATCCCGAGAATCCGTCCATGAAAGACATCCGTTCAAACCCACACGTGTTGTTGATCATGACATCCGTGATTGGAAGGGGGAACTCATCTTTAGGACATGCCTTATTTAGATCACGGAAGTCAATGCAAACTCGGATCTTTTCATTCTTCTTGGTAACAAGGATGATATTGGCTACCCAATCAGGGTGATGTTCTTCCCTGATGAAGTCGGAGTGTATAAGCTTCTTGACTTCCGACTGGATCGCTTCAATTATCTCAGGACGGAACCGTCGTTGCTATTGCTGGACAGGTTTCGCATCCGAGTTGATGTAGAGGCGATGCATAGCTACTTGAGGCTCAAGCCCAAGCATATCCTCGTAGTTCCAAGCAAAAACTTCTATATAATCTCGCACAAGCGATATTAGATCTTCTTTCTCGGAGGGTGTTAAGCTTTCGCTTATAAAGATCGGCTTAGGATTAGCCTCATCTCCCAGATTGATCTGGGTAACCTTATCCTCCTGGATGGTTCGCGTTATTCAAAGTGAATATCCTAGAGAGTGTTAGGTGTTTGATCCAAGGATCTGTATCCGACTAGATCATTTCTTCATCTCCATATTCCGGGTGGCTTGTTGAAACCATGTTTACCGAAAATTCTTTGAAGATGTTGTCGACACGGACGTCTGACTCCCACGATGACGTGCCTGACGAGTGATTATGGCATAATGACTCTTCAGATTCAAAGGCCGATGAGATTGGAGTTGACACATAGTCCAACTCCCTGCGAGTTCGATGATAATAATCAGGGGCTTCCCTTTTGGAATGAAGGCTCGAAGCAGTGTTCTCCTCCCTTTGTCAAAGTTTAAGCCGTGACCACTTGTTAGGTCATACCCCATATTCTCCATCATTCTGAGTACATTTGGCTCATAATGAGAGAATTGAGGAGGTTCATTCTCCCTTTCTGAGTCTGCGCGAGTCATTTATTTGAACTCGATTCTTCCAAAAAGGATCAATCTTTGGCCTTTGTGTCTTGCTGGGATCTTGAATAAAGATCCTTGTGCATCACTGACACCTTGATATGCCGTGAGGGATGGCCTCACCGGTACATGCAATGATGTCAGGGCATCTATTGCCGACCAGGGGTCATCACCTGCATCGGTACTAGTATCTGACGGCACGGAATCAGAAGCAAACACAGAAGGGTAAGCCAAATCTAATTCATCATTAATATACCACTCGCTTACATCATTGGCGATGTTATTGACATCGAGCTTATTAATGCTCGTTACAAGTGGGTTCAGCTCCCAAAGACATTCTTCCTCTGCCTCTGGTTCAACAACGCTTCATTACCAGAGTCTTGTTCTTCTGGCTGGGGATTCTCGTCTATCTCCAGAGAATCTTAGTATAGGAGGGAGTCTGTGAAGTAATTCTCTACCCCCTTGAACGGATGCCTTTCAGCGATCAACGTTCAGACTTTTCCATCTCCGTCAATATACTTCATGACTTGATAGAGAGTAGAAGGGACGGTGGAGTGGCGATGAATCCACGATCGTCCCAGCAACAAATTATATGAAGTGTCGGCGTCAATCACATAGCATGTCACTTCAGATTAGGTCTCCAATCTGACAGTTGAGTTTAATCTTCCCCATTGGGCGCGTACCATTGGCGTTGAAATCATAAATGGTGGTTTTGGTGGCGCTCAACCGGTGAGTAGGGATCCCCAATGCTGTATGACCCGGCGGGGCATAATGCTCAACGCGGATCCTTGATCTACCTGAATGCGGCTCACTTCAGACGATCCAATATACCCTGTGAAGTACAGAAGTATATCATGTTTCCCTTAACCTGCATGTCGCCTGGTGTGAAAGTGATGTAGGGGGCATGTTGAGAAGCGTGGAAGCAATCTTCTTCATTTTTCTCCTGCAGTTCAGCCGGAATCCGGGCCATGAAGACCTCAGCATCAGCTAAAGATTCTCTCAGATCTTCTCTTATTGACTTTGACAGTCTCAGGAGTTTGTAAAGGGTGATCCTAGCCGGGATGTTGGCTAGTTAAGCCAAAACATCAAAGCGATAAGGTTCTGAAGATCCTTCTGCATTGTCCTTTGGGAGGACCTTGGAATACCGAATCTCTTTTTGTTTCTCCACGGGTTACTTCGCGGATTGCCTGGTTGGCTCTGAGGTAGGTATAGGTAGATTTGCCGCCATCTCATTGTATTTCTTCGAATACGACTGACCTGAACGAGTTTCGGCTACGAGCGGTGCATTCAGCTCTGCAGCAAGGACGATTGGCTCCTCCTCCAAGTCGGTTAGTGAAGGGACATCAGTCTCTACTTACCGGGAGGAAGCGCACACTACATCGCAAGGTAAAGCTTTTGCCTTGCCTTTGGACTTTCTGTTGGTAACAGTAGTCCATTGTTGGGCTTCCACAAGGTCGGAATGAACCCACATGATTTCTCCCTGAGGAGTAGGAACAGGTATGAGATCTTTCTCCTGTTGGTGATGTGGGTCTATATTAAGTACCCTTAGTTCCCCTTTCGGGATGGAAACTACTCCGGCTGGCGTTGGAGGCTGTACCCCGAACTGTAGAAATGACGTCATGTTGGCTGTCACTTTCTTCTATTCTGGGCGGAGTTTGAGTACTTCCACATCAATCAAAACTTGAAGGATGTCTTTGAACATATAATAGCTTTTGGTAGGGTGCCCCAGCATCCTGTGGTACAAGCAGTAGTTAGGATTGTCAGTCTTTCTGACCTCCTCGGGACATCTAAATTCAGAAAGCTTTAGTCTGTTGCTCTTCTTGAGTAACTTAAACAATGAATCGACATTCTTATCCTTGAAGGAGTATTATTTGTTGGCATGCGTCTGACTTGAAGAACTACCCCCTCTGGTTAGCTGAGATTTAACAGGAGACTTCGTCTCTGTCGCCAACGTGTTCTTCCTTTTCGATTAGAAAGATACTTCCGGCATGCACCTTGTCAACTTTTCGGGTCTGGGTATGTTTTCTTCCACCTCAATCCTGGTGACAATCTCTTCTGCATGTTTGCCCTGCTGGACTAACTATTTCTAGGTACAGCTTTAGTAACTCCTATCAGGGCTAGGGTGAAGTCTGCAAATTGTGACGGCATGTTTCCACCAGGGTGGTCTGGGTCATACCGCTAGAACATTGGAGTGCCATATTCTGAAATCTCTCCACAAATGCTTTAACCGACTCTCTTTTTCATTGCCTCATTGCCAGAAGAGTTAGCATGGTGATCTCCGAGTCATCTTCGAAGAAGAAAGGAAAAGCTTCTCCAAATCGCCCCAGCTCTTGATGGAGCCTTCTGGGAGTTTCATGAACCATTCGAAACCGAGCCCCTTTAGAGTGCCAATGAACAAACGTGCCAAGATGGCATCATTTTTTACTACATTCCCTGTCTAGGACTTGAAGTAGTAGATGTGTTGGTTCGGTGATCCTTTACCGTCAAAGGCCTGTAGGGTCGGAGCTTTGAACTTAGGAGGGTACGGAACAAGATCCCACTCGGTCGGGTACAGCCGGACCACTCCTGCTTCTTGGAGACTTTTCTGATTGGTAAGGGCCTCAAGATGTTTTTCTAGTTTATTCATCCTTTTGGAATGAGTGCTCCCATTCTCTGAATTGCCTCCCTCTTCAGACGAAGGCTTGGACGATTCGGAGTTGGACTTTTCCTCCTCCTCTGTGTGTGTAGAAGATGAGCTCTCCCTTTCCTTCCATTTGCCCTTAAACTTCCTAGAAGGAGTCTTGGCCTTCAAATTTCTCCTACCCTCAAGCAATTGTGAGAGCATTTTCTTGAGGGTATCGATACTCTTATTGGGCGCGAATCATATCGAGTTGTTCCCTCTATGCCTGGGCTTGCTGTTCAAAGCGCCTGGCCATCTCCTCAGGAGTGCTTGCCATATATGCGAAGGCTTCTTTCTCTACAAAAGAGTTCGAGACCTGTGATTCCATAATGGCAGAGTGTGATTCACTTACTTTAATGCCCCGGGCTAGGGCACTGTAGTCAACCGGGGCTACCACGCTAGTTCGAGTGCGGGTATGCCGGTACACTCCTTCCGGTTCAGTGTCAGACTCATCAGAGCTGACTATTGGCTATTTTTTCTTACTTCTACTTAGCATAGTGCTCGGACCCGCCATGTTCGCAGTGACTTCGGGGTACTCTGTATCCGAGAAAGTTCTCCTTGTGCGGGAATGGCGTCTTTTGGCTGATCTGGAGGCTAATGTTAATCATCTGAATACCGACTGCTTGCTTACATGTGAGCTACAGTGATATTCAGAGAGCATTGCTGTGATGAGCTGTTCACAGCAGCATGACGGAGTGATTTGATGAGCACTCCTCTTCTTTGTCAGATAATCCCTTAGATCTGTCGGAGGGGAATCAAACAGACTAGTCTCGAATTTTTGAGGGCTTTTCAGCTTCTGAAAGCCATCCTTACATCGTAAACTTGAAATGCAGGGTTCAGAAATGCAGAGCTCACATTCTGCAGAACAAACGCGACTCTCGCATTTTGGCTTTGAAACGCAGGTTTCATGCCTCTGCGGAGAAGAGACGCAGATCTCGCGTTGCTGATTGTCGCGTTCGGATAGCGATATTTTGGAAATACGGACTCTCTGAGTCCCGTATTCTGTCGTAGAGATGCGGATCTTGTATCTCTGAGAAGAAACACGGACCTCTCGTTGCTGAATGTCGCGCTTGAGAGGTGAAGCCTCAGAAATGCAAGCTACTTGAGCTTCGCGTTTTGGTCTCCAAACGCAGACTTTGCGCGTCCGGCGCAGCTCAGAAGGGATGCAGGCATGAGCCTTGCATTTTGTATCTATTGGACAGATAGTTGTTCTAGTTTTTTGAGTTTGTTGTCGACGTGCGCATCATCTTTGTTGACGCTCGGCATTCTGGTTGCACTGTATAGGTTGTTGGGAACCCCTAGTAACCTGAAGCTGAGGAAGAGGAAGGGTGTGGCTGGGTTGACCTTCAACAACGTTGGCTTCGCGGGTCTCGTGAGAGACATTGACGTGGGCCTTATGTGTGATGCGGCCAGAAATGATGCTCTCTACGCACCCCATCTTCGGAGAGTCTCTAAAGAGACTTGAGAACGGATCTCTGAAGAGACGTTGCGGTACTGGCACGCCCTAGGGCTCTTGGAGCCAGAAGAGAGGAACTCTTTATATTTTTCCTGGTCGAATTCCACGATAAGTGACTCGACCGTTTTTTCCATAAAGGTGATGTCACCTTGCGCCACAACTTGCTCGTCGGTAGAGAAAGTAGTCCCCAGCGGAGTCGTCATCTCTTATTTCGTGTCAGAAAAATGAAAATATGAATTATAAAATTTTCTTGAATCAATGAAAGATTACAACAAATCAATACTCTGATTACAAGAGAGAGCATATATTCAAGCGTAAATCTCCTCTTTGTTTAATGCTAGGTTCTTGATGTAGCAGTGGAAAGTGATTCTTTTTTTCGTTGACCGGGTGAACGTCAATGTCTTCTGGGAACCTTCTCTTCAGATTATAGACGGAGTAGCATAGCTTCTGTCCAAATAGAATCTCAAAGAGACTTGGGCAAAGAAAACTTGAACTCAGCAAGTTGGCAGAAGAGTTGAACTCTTTAGTATTCCTCAGCTGAAAGTTCTGATCCAAAAATTCTCCCCCTTTCCACAAACTAGCTATTTATAGGGGTTTCTGGGGTGAAACTGTCCCCTAAAAATCCTCCACAATGAGGGTTAACTCCCCTCATTACGTGAGAGAAATTGACTCAGTAATGAAGGCAGTTATAACCAAGACACAGGGCTTCTCTGTAGTTGAAACGGGGGCTTCGAACCTCATGTTTTGGCATTATATCATAGTGTTGTTGGATGTCGACCTCAAACCTTGCTAAACGCGGGCTTCGAGCTTTGCGTCTCAGTATTGCATAGATGGCTGAGACGCGGGCTTCAAGTTCTGCGTCTTGGCCATTGCAGTGAAGCAGAGACGCAAGCTTTGACCCTTGCGTCTTGGTACTGCAGTGATGCTGAGGTGTGGCCTTCAAATTCTGCGTCTTGGCCATTGCAGTGATGTTGAGACGCGGGCTTCGACCCTTGCGTCCTGGTACTATGCGAGTGGTTATGATTAGCCTTGCGTTTAGGGTATAAACTCTATTTTATGATGACTTGTCCTCAGTGATTTTTAGACAGTCTACAAGAGTATATGAAACAAAATTGGTGAATAATTACGGATAAGGTGGTTAAAAATTTGACTCTGGGAGGTGAATCCATATTGACTCTGTGAAGATTTGAGATTATTTTGAAAATTTTGGTCACAAGATTGGGGGTATGAGTTATATTGAGTCGGATGAATCCAATCCGGCTTCTTCAGTTGGGTCATGTTGTACAAAGTCGGGTTGGAGTTATACAAGTCAAACAAGGTCAGGGTGAAAAATGAATTCATATTAAAGTTAGAAAATTTTTGGTTATAATCCATTTTACAACAAACACGAACAAAAAGGTAAAAAAAATAAACAAACAAACAAAAAGAAAGAAAAATCAAACAAGCCTATGTTAGGGATGACCTAGACCTAGACGACTCCTAACTGGTCGACTGTCTAGGAGAGGGATATTGCAATAATCGGACCACGAGCTAATCAGCAAGCAGGGGCAAAATTCAGTGGAAGGTATTCGTCCATAAGTGATGGGCCTTAATTACGCCAAACCACTGAATCTTCGAGGCTTAATCTCTTAATTCCCAATCCTTAGACACTAAGTTGGTAAGAGTTCAATACTAACCACTTTCTCCCAAGGTCAATCTCTTAATGAGTCCGAGATATCTTGAGGGGGCCAACGTCTAGCAAGTTTATTTAGGTCTGGGTTGTGTGAGTGGAAGATGATTTTTGGGCTAAGAGAGGGTAATGACTTTCCCACCTTATGTTATATCGGGTTTTATATTTAAGTTCGATTCATGCAAGTATTCAACATAGGGAAGAATAAACACTTAGGCAAGTAAATCACCCACGTATTTGTCCTAAGCTATATGCATTGCAATATGTACACCGCAGTCCATCACTCAACAACAGAACAAAATGCAGTAATATGAAATTGAGATTGTCACGTGCCTACAATGCAAATATCTAAACCGTTTTTTAGCACATCCAATTACTGATTTTTGTTATATTTATTAAAGTGAACATGCAAAATGATACTGAAACTAACAGCAGAACTAGGCCGTATACATCATGAAATCCAACCCTGCAAAATTCAGGGTACTAAAACCCTAAAATGGACGTGCAAATGCGGTTGTTCTTGCATTTGCGCGGCAAAAGGGCAACCAATTTCTTCATGCTTTCTTGAGCAGGGAGATGCAAAGTGTAATAGGCTTCTGCAGTGCTTAATTTTTTGTATAATTGTACCTGCACACAGAAACAGAGAAGGCAAATATTAACAAAATTAAAATAACTGTTCCCATCCCCGACAACGGTACCAAAAATTTGATCGAAGGTGAAATGTGCACCGAAATATGTATTTAGAAATCTAGAGTTTAAGTATGTGTACTTTGGCTTCCTCGATTCTTCCGTGATAGCATAGAGGCTATATGTGGGTCGAATCTACAGGGATAGGAGATGATAGAAGCTTAACCGATCATGTCACGAGTATGTTAACGAGTTCTTCTAGGTTTCAAAGAATCAAAAGGAAAAGAAAACAAAACAAAACTAAAAGAGAGAGAAAAAGATTAAAACAAAGATAAAAACAAAGTGTTGTGAGTTTGAAATGATTTTAAAAAGGAAATAAAATGAAAGAAAACTTGTGCCTACTAACTACTAATTGTTCCACTAACTATGCTAACCTCTTAGACGATAGTTGCCTCACATGGATCCTTGGCGACTAGCCTTGTCTCCAAGAGCTTTTCAAAGTATGGTCAATAAGATTGTTCTCCACATCTAAACTTGATTAACAAGGTGCAAGTTACAATTAATATATCAAAACTACAACTGAGCAAGCATGAGTAATCATTGCAAGTTAGCTTGTTAGCAAGTTTGGAGTGAACCCATCATCACGAGTCATCAATGGCTCTTGCAAGAGCAAGGTCTTCTAAAGCTATTAGGTTCATGTGAATTATCAATCAAGAGTTAGATGATTAGTAATTAGTTGTTAGATCACCATGAGAAAAAACTAACTAAGCATCTAATAAGAAGTTAGAGAAGAAACAATAGAAAGAAAGGGGAAAACTTTCATAGATTTGTCACCAATCTATTACAATAACTCTTTCTTTCTCTCCTGAATCTAACTCTACCATAATACTAGATCAAAAAAGAGAAAGAAAATACAAAGAAAAGAAAAAGGAAAAGAAATAAAATCCTATACTGCACTAAAGAGAAGAAAACCCTAGAATATGCTCTCCTCTCCTCACATTCTGGCCTCTTAAAGGGGTATTTATAGGCAAAATTGATTTTTAGAAGACGAGACAACGCCATGCGTAAAAAATCAGGAGATCTCTCCCTGGATTTGCAGCGAAAATGTGATAATAGCCACATTTTCGCGACAAGATCGGGGAGAGACTCCCTGTTCTTTTGGCTGGTGTTGCGTATCACTTCGAGAGGCTTCTGTATATGCTTTGTTTTGTGTAATTCGGATCCGTGTTTCTCCCGATACAACTTTAATTCGGGATCCAATGTATTCTTCTAGATTAATTAACTCTTTTAATTACCTTTCCCTCTAGATTAATTTTGGAAATTCTGCGGATATGATGAGGCTATCATGATTTCAAATTAATTTGGGCCTCTAACATGGCTTCCATACTCTTTTGCAACTTTGTTTTTTCTTCAAGTGGTGGTTTTGAAAAAGGGGTATGTGAAGCAAAATGTGGGAAAGAAGATGATAGATAAGGTGATTGATAATTTAACTTGGGGGCAGTGAATCCCATTGACTCTGTGAAGAGTAAAAATTGCTTTGAAAATCCTTATCATAGGATTGGGAATATGGGTCATATTGAGTCGGATATACCCAATCCGGCCTATATGATTGGTTCAAGTTGTTCATAGCCGGGTTGTAATTATCTGAGTCAAATGAGGTTGGGGTGAAATATGGATTCATATTAGGATTGAAAAAATAGTTGTTGTTGAAATTATTTCACAATTTACAAAAAAAGAAAAATAAACAAACAAATAAAGAAAGAAAAAGAAAAAACAAGCCTATGTTAGGGTTGACTTAGACCTATACGACTCCTAACTGGTTAGACTGTCCACGGGGGTACCTTGTAGAGATCTGACCACAAGTTAATCGGTCAGATAGGGGCAAGATCAGTGGGAGGTATCCGTGTCTGAGCAACAGGTCTAATTATGTCAAATCACTGTTCTTCAAGATTTCGCCTCTCAATCTCCAACCTTGGACACTGATTTGACAAGAGTCAAACTCTAACAACTTCCCGCTTAGGTCAATCTCCTAAATGAGTCCGAGATGTCCCTAGGGGCCAATGTTTAGCAAGTTTTATTAAGGCTTGGGTTGTGTGATTGGGGAGGTCATTTTTAGGCTAAAGTGGATAATGACTTCCCCACCTTATCTTATACTAGGTTTTGCCCTTAATTTTAATTCGTGTAAATGTGCAATATAGATAAGAGTGAACACAAAAGGCGAGTAAATCACTCACGTATTTATCCTAATTATATGTAATGCAATATGTACACCTCGGTCCAGATCACAACAACAAAAGAACAAAATACAGTATATTGGAATAAAAATTGACACGTGCCTAGATGCAAATGTCTAAACCGTTTTAAAATATCTAATTACTGTATTTTAGTTCTTAATTATTACAGAGTACATGGAATATAAACAGAAACTAGCAGCAGAATATAGTAATATACAAGAATTTATCTAACCACACAAAAGCAAGTGTGGATTTCTGCAATGTTAAAAATTTGACCTACACACCAAAAACGAAGACGAAAAGTTAACAAAAATATGAGATCAAACTGTTCCCATCCCCGGCAACGGCGCCAAAATTTGATCGGGGTGGAACTGTGCACAAAAAAGTGTCATTTTGAACGTGTTTTGGATTTCTCAATACTTCCGTTATAGCATAGAGGTTAAACGGGTCAAATCCACAGGGACGGGAAGCGATGGAAGCTTTGTCGATATGTTCACGTGTGTGTTAACGGTTCTTCTATGTCTTAAAGAATGAAAAGAAAAAAACAAAGAATGAAAAGAGAAGTGTACGATGGAAACAAACATAGAAACATTGAAGAGAAGGTATTTATGTTTTTTGAGTTTATAAAACAAATAGAAAGAAAAGATAAAAAATAATACAAGAAAACTCATGACTACTAACTACTAATGGCTCCACTAACATGCTAATATCTTAATGATAGTTGCCTCACATGTATCATTGGTCATCACTAGTCTTTACTTCAAGAGCTTTACAAAGTATAACCCATAAGATTACTTTTACATCCAAACTCAACAAACAAGAGCAAGATACACTTAAACCATCAAAACTAATTAGTGCAAGCATGAAATAAAGTAATGGTAACTTATTAGAGAGTTAGATATTAGATTGTTAGAATCCATCATCATGAGCCATCAATGGCTCTTGAATGAGCAAGGCCAAGTAGAGGCTATTAGATTCATGTAGATTATCAAATAAGGAGTTAGTATAGTTAGTGGTTAGTAGTTAGTTGCTATGAGAGAAAAGTTAGCTAAACATGTAAAGAGTTCGAGAAGAAAACAAATAGAGATATAGGAAGAACCTTCCATATAGTGTCACCATCCATTGCAAGAACTTTCTCTTTTATTTTATGAATCACTCTCTTCCCTATTACATGATCTACAAATGAAAAGAAAAATAAAGGAAAGAAGAAGAAAAACTAAACCACCCTAAAGAGAAGAAATCTACCCTAAAAACTCTCCTCCCCTTCTATTCTGAAATCACAGGGTATTTATAGGCCAAGGGGGCACCAGGGGGGTGTCACGAGGCTACGAGTCGAAACTCGATGTTGATCAATTCTGACCTGCATACAAAAATACAGAGTTTAGAGAAGTTCTAGGTCCTCGATGCTACCGTGTAGCCAAGGGCTAACGGGTCGTGATCCATAGGGAAGGACAGCATGGAAGCATTGTGTAAGTTTCTTTCTTTTAATATACCCAAACTAGTTAATATTTATCTTCTCAATTTTATAAAAAAATAAAAATATTTAAGCTAGTCTAAGAAGGAGATGGTAGAAGAAGAGATGGTGGTGGTGTTGTTATTTTAAGTACAAAAGTAAAGGAAACAGATAAATAAAAGTATTGGTGCAAAAATCTGAAATAAAAAAAGAACACTTACCTCTACTGTTTGAATCATAATGAAAATTATCTTGAAGTAAAGCAAAGCAACAGAGAAGAATAAATAAAGCAGGGATTTGGCGAGATCGAGCACAATGAGGAAAAGTGGATAACCTCTATTGATTGTCACCTTCAATATAAGCTTCTGAGAAAAGATTACAATAGTGTCACTCTATAATAACTCTTTCTTTCTTTTAACCATGTAACTCTCTCTAACCTAAGCTATAAAAAATAAAAATTACATTGAAGAAGAAAAGAAAAACCTAAACTAAAGCTCTCTCTGAGATGGTGCCCTTCTGTCTTCGAGGCATGAGTGTATTTATAGGAGAAAACCAGAGGGATAGGAAGCGTATAAAGATAGGAGAGCTGGCTATTTTTGAATTTAAATCCTCCCTTTATCTCCAAACTTGATTTGATTTATCCAAAATTTTATGTAGAAATTCAATTCTGATCTGCACCTTGTTATCGTGTTGATTGCTGAATATGACTTATCAAACGAAAGATTTGAAAAGAGTGATCAATGTAAGAATTGTAGCCCTTTAAGTTTTCTTTCTAGATTATCTTGAATGATCAAATTTGAGTTTCTGTAGTGAATGTTATGACTAAAAAGCTAAAACAAATCCAGTCTGAATCCGAATCTAAATTGCTTCATCTCATCCGTTGATCTTCTCTCTATCCATTTATCCTCTTGGATTTTTCAGTTTGTCTTCTAGAATTGATAAGATATCCATTTATCTTTAGCGAAACTGATAGAATTTTCAAACAATCTATTTTTCCCTCGAAATTAGATGATATTATCTTATCTGATATATCCAGTTTTCAAATAAGATAGCTTTTAGAACATTTGAATTTGAATTGATCCCATTGATTTGCTTGATCTTTTGAATTGTTTGGATTTAATTGGATTAATCTATCAATCTCCATTTTCTTTGTTAATTACACTGCACACCACTGAACATGAAAACACATTAAAAAGTAGAGTTTTATTTAAAAATAAATGAAGAAAATGTGACATATGTGATACAAAATGTGCAATGCACGTACAAAATCACTCGGTACGTGGCCCAACAAAGCGTCGCGCCAATGGATGCAGACTGTTAGCTTGTCCCTCTGCTGGTTTTTGATTTTCTGCAACTGTTTTGGTAGATCTAGCTTCCAAACTCAACAGCAATATTTGTAGGCTTTAAATCACCAAATAAATGGGATTTTTGGGCTTCTTCTTCATTCAACACCATGGACCTAGGAACATACAAGAGAGGTGTTATTAATAGAATTTAATATTGAATAAATGTGAAGATGTAGTATAAAATATGCAATTTTGGAAACTAATCAATGACCTTATGGGGGAGGAGTGACCTCCCGCTTGATTCCTACAATCGTCATCGTGGATTTTGATTGGTCGCTAATGTTACATATTTAATATCATATTTCCATACTTATTATAGAATAAAAGCCTGCATTGTCCTAATTAATTGTTTGATTTATTTGTAGGCCCAATCTTTAAGGAGATGAAGAGAAATGAGCCCAAAGCCCACCAAAATTCTGAATTAAATCAGAATTAATTCGCACTCAGTAAATCAGGGCAAAATCAAGAGGTTGAAAATCGGTTGAGAAGAATCCTCTCAGAATCGATCGGTTAAAACCAAGAATCCAAGGCCATTTCGTCAGAATCCTGGACTCAAACTGAAAAACCAACTCAAGATAAAGTCAGAGGGCGAAACCAGGGCAACCCACTAACAGGGTGTGGCCACCTGGCCACACCCTGGCCGCGGAAACGCGGCCCAAGCCGCGTTTTCGCGGCATTGTTGGGGAGTTAGGGGGAGCGTTTGCTCCCCCGACCTCCCCGGGATCCAGCTTACTGGGGTTTCTGCCTATAAAAGGCCATTCTTTGTGCTAAAAATAGACGACCATGCAGAGATAGGATTTAGACTAGTTTTTCATTTCTTAGTTTAGGTTTTTCATTTCTTTTTATGTAATGTGTATGTAAGCCTAGGTTAGATGATGATTCATGTAAGTAAGAGAGAGAGGCATATGTTGAGAGTGACACCGATGTACCCTCCTCCTTTCTTCCATCGTTTCAAGCAATAAAGGTAATCTTTTTGTGTTCTTCTTTACTTTCATTTTCTTTTGCTTTCGTCTTCCTCTTCTACTTTACCTCGTTTGTTTTTTGTTGAGTTTACAAGTGAATTCCAAAGCACAAGTATAACGATGTTATGTGAGTGCCAACGATAGTTCATGAAGACGTTCTCCTCCTCAAGACGTATCACTTCATGCTTGTGCGAGACTTGATGATATAATGCGAACGGGGACTAAGCTCGGGCTTATGATCTATGCGTTGAACGCTTCCTAAACAAAGGTAGAACATGCAAAGGTTTTTAGGTAAGTCATCAATCGATCTAGGTAAGTATTTCTTCCTCTTCTTTCTTTTCTTTCATTTCTGTAAATTAAATCACCAACACCACTCCTTTTCACTTCCTTGTAAATAATCATTTGTACATAGTCGCTTTCGTCGTTTTCTGATTTTTTTCACCTTCTTCATCTCTCATTTTCTTCTAACTTTAACATAATTCTTTTCCATTTCTTTTAACTTAAAAAACAGAGAAGAACTCTTGTTTTGTCTTAATAAAGATTTCAATAAAGAACCGTAAACGCTTCTATCGCAAAACCCTCCTTGTGGATCACGACCCGCATAGCCACTTGCTATAGCGGTAAGAATTGAGCACTTGCACATCTTCATTCTAAATCTAAAATTCTTTATTTTGTGTGCAGGTCTTGCCTCAATCAAATTTTGGCGCCGTTGCCGGGGAGGGTAACGTTTTTATTGAAATCTGAATTTTTATTGAAAATTTTTTAGAACTAAAACGAATTTTCTTCTCTGTTGCAGGTTAAGGGCAAGCAAAGTAGAAAATTAAGGTTGCAGTAACATATAAGTGGCCTTGGGCCTCTGCTCTAGAAAGCAGAGACCAAGTGCCCTCTGCTTTGCCGCGTTTTCGCGGCCAAAGCCGCGATTCCGCGGCAAAAAGGAGTGGACTACTAACGTGTTTTTGCAGGGTTGCTTGCTTTACAAATTCTAGTTTTTCTCAACTTTACTTTTTCTTATATGCCATCACATAAGCCTGCTAATAATCAACAGTAAAACATTTGTTGAAAGATAAAAAATTGATTAGACGTTTGCATTTTAGGCACGTGTCTTTTCAATTCATTTATTTTTACTGTTGAAGAGTGCTGGAGCAAGGTACGTTCGCATTGCATGTAGAATAGGACTCATCTCTTGGTTGATTTTTATTGCTTTGAGTGAATCTTATTTACATATCCCGTACACTTGCACAAACTGATCTTAAGGGCACCACCCATTAACAAGATAAGGTGGGGATTTAATCACCCTTCCTTAGCCCAAAAATCAGATTCTAAGCACTCACTAACCCAAGCCTAACTTAAAATGAGTAGACGTTGGCCCTAGGGACATCTCGGACTCAATTAGGAGATTATCCTAAGGGGGAAAGGTGTTGGAATTTGACTCTTGTCAAATCAGTGTCTAGGAAAGGGATTAAGGGCCGAAAGCCCGAAGGTTGGTGGTTATTTAATTAAGGAAAGACTTTGACAGAAAACCTCCCACCAACCTTGCCCTAAACTGGCTGATTAGCTTGTGGTCAAAGTCTGCATTGGACCTCCCGTGGACAGTCTAACCAGTTAGGAGTCGTCTAGGTCATAGGTCTACCCTAACTTAAGTTAGAATTTTTCTTTTTTTCTTTGTTTGTTTATTTGTTTGTTTTTTTTTCTTTTTGTTTGTATTCCATTGTGTGATATGGCCTATAATAACAATTTTTTCAACTTCAATAATAATCCATATTACACATCAAACTCTTTTTCGGATATTACCAACCCGGCATATCATGACTTTAACCAACCTAGTGTGCCGGATTGGTCTTATCCGAATCAATATAACCCATGTCCCCCATTGTATGACTATAATTTCCATAACGATTTCAACTCTTCACAGAGTCAGTGGGAATTCACCTCTCCCGAGCATAATTTTCAACCAACTTGTCCCCCTTATCCACCGAATCCACAATATCCCCAAGAGTCATACTCAGTTCCACCAGTCCAAAATAGAAAACCATCAATTTTGGAAAGGAGTATTCGTGAGTCCAAACAACAATCACAAAATCTGATGGACTCACAATTTCACTACCACTTCCAAGACAACACTTCATCTTTTCATCAAAACAATGAATCCATCAATTATGAAAAGATGCTTGAAGCCATGACTCATGCTCAAAATGCTAGAAATCGTGACATAGATATGATGGTCGAATCTCTACGTTCTCACCGTTTGACCAGTTCTGATGTCACTAGCCATTCTGTTAGAGCCGAAGAGTCGTATAGTTTTGAAATCAAGATTCCATTTCAGATCAACCATTTGAACTTGCCCAAACTCCAAATGAAATTGATAGTTTGGCAAGCTATCCCTTGCCTGAAATAGAACTTGAAAATGAATATGATCATGAACTAGAACTTAGTGATTCAATTTTACTTTCTGATTCAATAATGACTCCGGTATCTACACCTGATTTCAATCTTTTTCCCGAGTCAACATTGGATCCTGTGCCAATTCATTATGAAATTGAATCACCCATCTTTGATGATCATATTGAACTTGACCAATTTTATAATCTTGAAAATCCCATTGATAAATTGGCAAGTTCTCATTTTTTGATATTGAACTCAATGAGATAAGTGACCTAGATTCCCAAATCTGTGATCCAGTTCAACTTTCTGAATCAATATTGACTCCTGTTTTATTACCAAACTTGAGTAATATTTTCGAGTCAGTTTTGATTCCCCCACCTATCATTCATGAACTTGAATCACCAACATTAAGTCACATTCCATTGTTGGAAAATAATTGTGGACTTGAGTTTCAATTTCTTGACTTGGACCCAATTCCTGAACTTATTTCGACTCCTGAACCTTTACTTGACTTAAGTCACCTTCCTGAGTCGGTTCCTTCCTGAGTCCAAGTCAATCATTATATCTTTTCACACTCCATTCTGGGACGAGGTGGTTGACAAATTTGACTCTGAAATCAGTTATGGAATTTGAAAATTAGATAGGGTCAAATATTTAATAAAAATCCTTTATGGATTCATAATTTTAATGGGTTATATTAGTGAAATTTCTGGTGGGTTCCTCCGAATCCCACGAAAAGTCGATTGGGCCGCGTTTCGTGGACCAATCAGACCACCACCGGAACCACCACCTTAAGGTAACACTTTCCCTCCCTCTCTTCTTTTTCATGCATCTATGCACTAATTCATACATTGAGGACAATGCATGAGATAGGTGTGGGGGAGGGTTCTAACATAACTTAGGTTTTTCTTTTTATTAAAAACTTTTTGAAAAATAGAAATAATATTTTGACTTATTTTTGTAAGAAATTAAGTTAATTTTAAGGAATAGGAAAATCCAAATTAGGATTTCTTATACTTGGTCAAAATAAGATTATTTGTTTGATTTTTAGGGTTAGGAATATAATTTGTCAAAGTAATTTGGTCTTGATCTTTACCTTGATGAAATATGCACACTTCATACAATTACACACTTAGGGTTCAAAAACAAAGATTCTTATGCCTTATAAAAAAAAAGATAAACAAATCTAATTATTGACTAGCTAGGTACTTTGGCCTAAGCAAGCCTTAGTATTTATGCGAAAGATGATTAGATAAGTTTGAAAGAAAATATATATATATATATATATATATATATATATATATATATATATATATATATATATATATATATATATATATATATATATATATATATATATATATATATATGAAAATCCTCTGATTAAGCTGGGTATTTGTGCCTAATAAAGCATAAGTATTCACGCCTAAAAGGGGTGCATATAATAAAATCCTTAGTTCTGTGGCCTTGTTTGCTCGAGTCCTTAAGTCCTTGGGGTGTTTTCTCACCCGGTGCCCTAAGACCATTTGGTTTTGGAGTCATCGATTAAAGGCTCGTTACATGGGCAGATTAGAAAGCCTAATAAAACTAAGGAATAATACCACAGAAATATATATATATATATATATATATAAATAAGGCATAAGAGTTAGAGTCAATGAACCCTTAGTCAAAAATTTTCACAGTCACAAGTGCATATGACTTAGGGTAAAGTAATAGACTAGATGAGAAGTACAATTTGACTCCTTACTCTAATTGATAACAAATTTTTGAATAGAGACTAAGTTTAGAAATGAAAAATTCAGTTTTCCTAAAACTTATAGATTGCTTAAATCTTACAATTATATTTCAAATATTTTTCTCTTTCAAAATGCTTTTCGAAAATACTAACTCTTTATTTCTCTTTCTTTATGGATTTTGTGGGTGCAATCTGCTGAAAACCCTCACGAGACAAAACTCGTCCTCTAGGGGAAACCTAGAGGTTTAACGGCTTGTTGCACATGCTCAGTGCAATCGCGTGACCTGCGAAAGTGGTCTAATAATCCTTAGTATAGTTTAGTTGTTTTGCTCGAGGACGAGCAAAAGATAGGTATGGGGGTGTGATTGGTCGCTAATGTTGCATATTTAATATCATATTTCCATACTTATTATAGAATAAAAGCCTGCATTGTCCTAATTAATTGTTTGATTTATTTGCAGGCCCATCTTTAAGGAGATGAAGAGAAATGAGCCCAAAGCCCACCAAAATTCTGAATTAAATCAGAATTAATTCGCACTCAGTAAATCAGGGCAAAATCAAGAGGTTGAAAACCGGTTGAGAAGAATCCTCTCAGAATCGATCGATTAAAGCCAAGAATCCAAGGCCATTTCGTCAGAATCCGGGACTCAAACTGAAAAACCAACTCAAGATAAAGTCAGAGGGCGAAACCAGGACAACCCACTAACAGGGTGTGGCCACCTGGCCACACCCTGGGCGCGGAAACGCGGCCCAAGCCGCGTTTTCGCGGCATTGTTGGGGAGTTAGGGGAGCGTTTGCTCCCCCGACCTCCCCGGGATCCTGCTTACTGGGGTTTCTGCCTATAAAAGGCCATTCTTTGTGCTAAAAATGGACGACCATGTAGAGATAGGATTTAGACTAGTTTTCCATTTCTTAGTTTAGGTTTTTCTTTTCTTTTTATGTAATGTGTATGTAAGCCTAGGTTAGATGATGATTCATGTAAGTAAGAGAGAGAGGCATATGTTGAGAGTGACGACACCGATGTACCCTCCTCCTTTCTTCCATCGTTTCAAGCAATAAAAGGTAATCTTTTTGTGTTCTTCTTTACTTTCATTTTCTTTTGCTTTCGTCTTCCTCTTCTACTTTACCTCGTTTGTTTTTTGTTGAGTTTACAAGTGAATTCCAAAGCACAAGTATAACGATGTTATGTGAGTGCCAACGATAGTTCATGAAGACGTTCTCCTCCTCAAGACGTATCACTTCATGCTTGTGCGAGACTTGATGATATAATGCGAACGGGGACTGAGCTCGGGCTTATGATCTATGCGTTGAACGCCTCCTAAACAAAGGTAGAACATGCAAAGGTTTTCAGGTAAGTCATCAATCGATCTAGGTAAGTATTTCTTCCTCTTCTTTCTTTTCTTTCATTTCTGTAAATTAAATCACCAACACCACTCCTTTTCACTTTCTTGTAAATAATCATTTGTACATAGTCGCTTTCGCCGTTTTCTGATTTTTTTCCACCTTCTTCATCTCTTATTTTCTTCTAACTTTAACATAATTCTTTTCCATTTCTTTTAACTTAAAAAACAGAGAAGAACTCTTGTTTTGTCTTAATAAAGATTTCAATAAAGAACCGTAAACGCTTCTATCGCAAAACCCTCCTTGTGGATCACGACCCGCATAGCCACTTGCTATAGCGGTAAGAATTGAGCACTTGCACATCTTCATTCTAAATCTGAAATTCTTTATTTTGTGTGCAGGTCTTGCCTCAATCAGATTTCCTCCATTACTTTTCGAGCTTCGTCTGGACCGAGACATCTCAGATGTGGGTTGGCGTGGAGATTGGAGTAGAATTTCTTGCATAGGGTGTCTCTGAAGAGTATGTACCTGGTGGCCAAGTGCTGGAGCTTTCGTGTCTCAGTCCTATCATCGGGAAGTGTCCTGTTTTTCAGGTAGGCGATGATCGGGTCCCTTCACCCTGGTGAGGTATCAAGGTGTAAGACCTCTCCGGCTGGTTGCTGGACACTCGGATTGCCAATGTGTTCGACGGGAATTTCTTGCCTGAACTGGAATTCTGTGGCTGCCCCCAGGTTAGCAAGTGGGTCGACGTGATTATTTTCGGACCTGGGGACCCACTTGAAGTCGCATTGGGGGATTTTTGGACTTTAATTTAAGAACGAGTTCTAGATACTCTGCCATCTGAAAATCTCTTGAGACGTATTCATTGCTAGCCTGGTTGACTACCAGCGAGGAGTCGCACTAAACTTCGAGCCCTCTGACCTCGAGTGTGATGGTCGCTCGGAGCCCCGCCAGGACTGCCTCGTACTCCACTTTGTTGTTAGAAGCAGGGAATCCAGGGTGAAGGACTGTTCGATCATGGATCCTTTTGGAGCGGTGAGGACATTCTCGATGCCTGCCCCCGTACTGTTTGAAGCTCTGTTTATGTTCAGGATCCATCCTTCTAGTCAGTGTGCTCTGTGGCCCCAGGATTGAGTCACAATAAAGTCGGCTAAGACCTCACCTTTGATCGCTGCCCTCTGCTCATATTTGAGTCCGTAAGATCTCAGTTCCGCAACCAATTTTGAAGTTCTCCTAGTTGCTTCTGAGTTTTTCACGACGCTTCTCAGGGGGTGCTCAGTGAGGACTGTGATTAGGAAGGTTTGGAAGTTGTGCTTAAGCTTTCTCGAGATGATGAAGAGGGCAAGCACTAGCTTCTCTAGCCTTTGGTATCTACTTTGTGGACCACTCATAGAGTGACTTACATAACACATCAGCTTTTGGATGCCTTTGTCTTCCCAAATCAGGGCTCTACTTGCAGTTGACTCCGAGACTGCAAGGTAAATATATAGTATCTCTCCCGAGAAGGGTTTTGACAGTAGGGGTGGCGAGGCCAGATACCTCTTCAGTCCTTGGAATGATGTCTCACATTCCTTGTTCCAGCAGAAGTCGGCTCCATTCTTCTTCAAGGCTTGAAAGAAGAGCCGGCATTTGTCTGGGATCGGCTGATGAGCGGATTGAGGGTTGTAAGACATCCATTAGGCATCTGGACCTTCATTACACAAGTGGGGGACTTCATGTTTAGAATTACAGATATAGTGGGGACTTCATGTTTAGAATTACAGATATCTGGTTGGGGTCAGCCTTGATGCCCTGTTGAGTGACTAGATATCCCAAGAATTTCCCAGAGGCCACCCCAAATGTGCACTTCTCGAGGTTGAGCTTCACCTTGTAATGCCTAAGAAAATAGAAGGCTTTGTCTAGATACAGGAGAAGATCCCTGCGTTGTACACTTTTCACCAACATATCATCAATGTATACCTCCATGGTGCTCCCCATTAGGTCTTTAAAGACTTTATTAACCATTCACTGGGAGCTAGCTCCCGCGTTCTTGAGTCCTAAGGGCATCACCTTGTAGCAGTAGACTCCCCGGCCAGTAGTAAATGTTGGAACTTGATTTTGATGATACATTTGTGAAGCCATTTCATTGGAACTCTATCTCACAAGCTTATACAAGAGTTCTACATGCTCAAGACTTCCCAAGGATAATGGCTATGAATGTGTATTGTATTGTTTATTAGAATGTTAAAAGCCTTGAATACACACACACACATCATAAGCCTTATAGTCGACTTATACTCTTGATTAGTCAACTTATAACAACTATCGTCGACTAACTCCTAACTATAGTCGACTTAGCTTTTGCCTCAGATGCATACCAACTTCCTGTTTCTGATCTGTATGCACTATTAGTCGACCTATCAGTCTTTATAGTCGACTAATATATGTCCTAGTCGACTTATACCTTCTGCTGGTCGACTAAGTTCAGTTTTCAGAAACATGTCACATGTATCAGTCTTTCCCTAGTCGACTTGCTCCCTTTATTAGTCGACTAATATAGGCAAAAATTGTTCTTCTAGTCGACTAACTCATAGACCCTAGTCGACTAATGACAGTTTCTGACTGTTAGTCAGTTTTTGATTCTGGTGTTTTATCCAGCGTTCAATATTCAAATTTGCCTGATAACTACCCTAACTGACCATATATTTCACCTAGAAATAGGGATGTTGTCCTAGGCTAAAAATACCAATTCATATCAATAGTTTTCTACCTAAAAACTCTGTTCAAAAATCTATTTTTTAGAAAACTGTTTTCACTTCCTATTCTTCACACAAATTCCTACTCCATTGTGAAGAATTCTGAGAGTCCACCTATAAGGTCCTTATTCACGATCACATGCAGATTCAAGGCTTATAGGATTGATTGTATTCACTCAAAGAGAAAGATTGTACAAGAGCGTCTTCGGGTTGAAGAGAGGTTTGTACAAGGTGTTGTTGTTTTCTTGGTTGTAAGAAGAGTTGTATACATTTGGCAAAGGGGATTTGTCAAGTGGTATACAAGGTGTTAATTTTGGGTGTACAAAATCAAAGGTTAAAGAAAAATCTCAAGCGGGTGGCTTGGGGACTGGATGTAGGTCAAGAGGACCGAACCAGGATAAATCACTTATACTTGCATTTGATTTACTTTCTGTGATTTAATTTCCTTTTGTGCAAGTTTATATTTAACGATAATATCTTTGTTTGAGTATTGTGTTAACATTATTTTTAGATCCTACAGTAAAGGTTGTTTAGTCTTCATCTGGTGGGTGCATATTAATCTAATTATAGCCTGAATAGGCGTCCATGAACCTAAAAAGCTCGTGGCCCGGCGTCGCCTCCATCAGTTGATCGATCCTCAGAATGGGATAACTATCCTTTGGGCAAGCTTCATTGAGGTTGATAAAGTCGATGCAGGTTCTCCATTTCTCATTCTTTTTTACGAGAATGGGATTAGAGAGCTAATCGGGGTAGAACGTCTCTCGGATGAAGCTAGCTTGAAGTAGGCGGTTGACTTCATCGTTGATGGTACAACTCCTTTTTTTGTTCATTCTCCTATGCTTCTGCTTTACTGGCTTAGTGTCCACCTTGATGGAGAGCTTGTGGTAGATGACTGCGGGGTCAATTCCAGGCATGTCGGTGGTAGTCCACGCGAATACATCTAAATTTTTTAACAAAAACTAAATGTCTTCTCGTGGTTTGAGCTGATTCGGAGTGTCCACTCTGGGACGATCTAGGTCTACACTGAATGACTCAGGATCCGCGATTTTATGGTCGGGGTTTCTCGAATCGGTGGGTGAGTCGGGATCTCGGCTTTCACCTGTTGGCCTAAAGGCCCATCACTCTAGTTTTGATGATGATTAACTCATGTAGTTATAGTTTACTAACGATCTTATGCTTATTTAGTTTCAGTTATCTATCAAGATCTTAGTAGGTGTGCAGCTTCAACAAAAGTGTTTTGGAGCTTACACGTGTTGATTCAAGAGCTTGAGAATCAAGATCGCATCTAGCACTCGGTTGGAGTCTAGCTCGTTGGATAGTGTTTGGATCGAGTCGACTTGGAGAAGGAGTTCTACAAGAAAATTTCAGTTTGTGTTGTTTAGATCTTGTGTAAGATAGATAGTGTTTATATGCTCAAGTTCCCACACACACAAGTTTCTATATGTTTGGTTTTCATTTAACCGGTTTTGGATTTAATATCAAAAACATAGATATAATATCTTTCATGTGTATTGGATTTTATCCATACACTCTATGCTTCAAAAGAGTTTCAATATCTTATTTTTGTATCTATACATGTTTTGGAGAAAACGGTTTTTCATTTCAAAATACAAGTTTTGGAAAATACGGTTTTCGGTTTTAAGCTTAACTTCTAAATCACAAAAATGGTTCAAAATATTTATAATATGTGTTGTATTTTATTCACACATATTTGTTCTTCAAAGATCTTATAAGAACTTTTTTTTTGTGGAATTAATGTGATTTTATGGGATTTTAATTGAATCAAAAAGATAAGTTTTCAGAACCTATATACCCAGTCTGTTTTGTGCTAGCGGTCGACCGGGCGGTCGACCGGACCAGGGGTCAGTCGACCGGGCCGGTCGACCAATGTGCACAAGAGTGTGCATGTAGCCAGCCTCTTAGGCCGGTCGACCGCGACCGGCCGACTGTAAGTCCCTAATTCTCGGGTAAGGGCGGTCGACCGGGCGCTCGACCGGACGTAGGCAGCGGTCAAGAATTTGACCATTGGCCGGTCGACCGGATGGTCAGAATTGACCATATTTGGCTGCCAACGGATATATTGTTTAAAAGCCTATAAAAAGGGGTTTCTCTTGGCTGTTTTTAACAACGTTTTTGAGAGCTTTTATTTTCTATCTTACAAGTGTTTTTGCAACAATTCAAAAGAAGTTTTTGAGCAAAAAGTTTGATCTTTTTATTTGTGTTTTCAAGGGTTGGAAATTCAAAGAAAAGAGTCTTTGAAAATTGGTTTTTGGTTTATATTCTTGATATATATCTTATATTTTCCCAAGAGTTTTCTTTGAGATTTTATCTTCCATAGTCCTTGGTTTTTCTCACACTTGAGCTATTACATATATCCTATCATTAGGATCTTTTTGTTGGTGAGAAAAAGTGTTTGTGATCCATTGAGATCACCAAGTTGTAAATCTTACCTTTGCTTTGGTTGGTTGTTATCCCTCTTGTGGAGAGGTGATAGTTTGGTTGGCTTTGTGTCATACCTCTTATGGAGAGGTGATAGTTGTTTTGGCATTAGTGCCTTACCTCTAGTGTAGAGGTGGTTGTTGTTGGAGAGAGAAATTGTGTTCTCCTTGTGTTGTATTACCCAAATCCTCAGTGGAGATTCCCTGTGTGGGAAGTCCTTTGTGGACGCATTAGTGGAAATCCTTCTGTGTGAAGGCGGGAACGTAGAGCGGTGGCTCGAACCTCGAAACACATCTCGGCGTTTGCGTTTGATCAACTCTCTCTCTCTAAACTCTCTCTTTTTATTATTTAGCATTGATTTATATTGCTCATATCATATATACATGCTTAGTGTTGACCGCCCTTACCCGAGAGTAAGGAGACTTCAGTCAGTCGACCGCACGGTCGACCGACCAAACTAAATGGCCTTTGTGCACGTCTCGTGCACATCCGGTCGACCGTTCCGGTCGACCGGCTCCTGGTCCGGTCGACCGGTCGGTCGACCGCCAGAGCCTGGCAGGCAATATACAGGATTTGAAAACTGGGTTTTTTAAATATCAAATAAATTCCATAAAATCTCTAAAAATCCACAAAAATAGTTTCAGTATAATACTTTGATATACAAACATGTTTGAGTTTTTCAAACCATGTTACAAACATTTTGAACTATTTTTGTAACTTAGAAATTTTGTCGAAAACCAAAATCCGTATTTTCCAAAACTTGAATTTTGAAATGAAAATCCGATTTTTCCAAAACACATCCAAATACAAAAACATGATATTGAAACAACTTTGAGGCATGTTGTATATGAATATAATCCTATATACATTAAAGATATATATCAATATTTTTTACTTAAAAACCAAGATCGGTTAAACCGAAAAACCAAAAACCAAAACATGAAACTTTAAACAAGTGTGTGTTGTGAACTTGAGCATATCACACTATCTAATCTTTAACAATGGATCTAAAACATAAACTAAACAATGTACCGAAGTCTTCTTGTAGAGCGCCGTCTCCAAGTCGACTCGATCCAAACGTGATCCACCGAGCTTGACTCCAACGAGTGCTAGATATGAACTATGACGCTCGGGCTCTTGAATCACCATGTGAAAGCTCCAAAACACCTTTGTTGAAGCTAATCACCTACTAACATCTTGGTTAAGTATCTGAAACTAAACATCACAAGATTATTAGTAAACTATAACTATATGAGTTAATCATCATCAAAACTAGAGTGGAAGGCCTCTGGGCCAACAATCTCCCCCTTTTTGATGATGACAAAACTCATGGAGTTATATACGCATGGATTAAAGTTAAGCTTCAAAGAAGCTCCCCTTAACTCATGCATAGCAATAAATAATAAGATATGCAATGAATACTAAACATGAATATGCATAAACATGCATAATGAAATAAACATGCTCTTGATACCAAAAAAATAAATTACTTTTCCTTTTGTTTAAAATAAACATGTTCTTAAGTATCAATAAACTTAAAAATATTACTCTTGATACTAATAAAAATTTCAATTGAAAACTTTATCAATAAAAGCAATTAAAGTTTTTGATACCAATCAATAAAAACTCTTAATACCAATTGACAGATAATCAATAAAAGCTCTTGTTACCAACAATAAAAATTTTGACCAAAGTTCTTGATACCAAAAAAACAAAACATAAATATGTTTCTTTTGATACCAATATCAACAAAACATCAAAACATAAAACAAATTCTCTTGAATTCTCTTGATACCACTATGAAACAAATTTTGATATAAACATGCATATAAACAATATACATGCATATAAACTCAAATACTTCTCCCCTTTTTTGTCAATCATCAACAAAGGGGTCAAAGAAAATAATAAAACAATGTTCTTCCCCTTTTTGTCTAAAACAAAAAATATCAATAAGGGGTGAAATCACATCAAAACTTTATGATAACAATTGAAAAAAATATATCAATTTAATGCATCATGATATCATACCAATTGAAAGTACATAAAACAATTGGTATTTAAATTTACCAATTGTAAGTGAACCTAGAAGAATTCAATTGTAAGTAAATAAATCATTTTGAAGAATTCAACCAAAAAAAAATTTGATATCAATTTAATAATGTAAATATATAGATAATCTTGATATCAATTGTAAAGATTAGTACCAATTGAAAGTAATTTTTCATTAGGAGCATACGATACCTAACAATAATCAATATCATTTCTCAACATAAAGTGTGGGAGTAAAATACCAAAGATAAACAAAACCAATTAAAAAGTGAAATATGAATTTTCTCCCCCTTTATGAAATACCAAACAAAATGATGCATAAGTTTGTATAAGATACTAATTTAAATAATTGTCATTAAGAACTAAATCAAGCTTAGCATGGTAAAATTTGTGCTCAAAGATATAGAGATATAGTAAGCATAAAAACACACATATATATATGTATGGAAAATTGAATACCAATCGAAATTGATACTATTTGAAGTGTAAGCATACATATATAAAAAACATATATGAGTATACAAAAAGAATGTCAATAGTGATACCAATTGAAAAGATCTAATGATACCAATTGAAAACATAATAAGATCAAGTGTATAACTCATACTTCCTACCACCCATTTCATGCACATGTTTTAAATGGATTTTCAATAATGAACATACAAGGCATGATCGCCCAACCAACCGCCCTTCAATGGAAAGGGTTTTCAAAAATAGGTTTGAAAATAGTTTAGCATGATCGAAAACTCTTCCAAAATGAAGAATACGAACTAGTTATAAGAAAAATTTGTAAACTAGTACGAAATCCTTCAAGTAAGGAATAAAACAAAAATATATTTCATGAAACATGAAAATCACATGATCACCAAACACTCAAAATCTATATAGCACAAATTGTACTCATGAAAACAAAATCATGAGAAAATATCTAATACTGTGAGTGTACAAGTTATGTGAAAAACATAATCATGAAAATAGTCAATTCCTTAAAAACATGAAAATCAACAAAACTAGAATAGTTCAAGGTACATGTATGTTTTGTACAAACTAGCGTATACATACATATCCAAACATAAACGAGTCCACGAAAGTATATGCATGAAGGCAAGTGGCTCAAGGATGTATATGTATAACTTATTAGTTTGGACTAAATGGACATATAAATGAAAATTAAGCACAAACATGAAAACATGTACAAAATGGGAATACAAGTCAAATGTATGAATCATAGAAATCAAAACAAAAACTCATATGATCATTATGATAAATGTCTATGGATTAGAGCTATGATATACATAATAGATAAACCAAATATGAGAACACATAGGTATAAATCTATATTAAACATGGGTGTCTCAAATACTAATCATGTATGTCATAGGAATAATAAACATGGCACATGGCTTAATGAATCATTAAAACATGACATGCTAAAAATCAACAATATGAAAAGCATGTAAACATAAATGAGGAGCAAGAGATCGTTACCAAAACCATGAGGGCAACTCTCCAAGTCTCCAAAATAAGGTGGTCCTCCCACCAAACTCCCCTTGAAAGTGATGCATCCAAATAGTCCTCTTTAAGCTCGGAACGCATCCGCCTCAAGGCCCCATCACTCTCACGTCATGCAAGAGCCCACACCTACATCAAATACAATAGGGGTGGTCTTTGGTACCCACACTCTTTTGGGTCCATGGGGGTTAGCTCCTTTCCTAACCCAAACAAATTTAGTTGCTAAATTTACATCATGTATCTTATTATAGCAAAATTTAGCAAGGTGGCCTTACGTCCACAATGTGAACAAGTGTACACATGAGCATACATCGTGTTATGGGTGTGTATGTAGAAGCATGTGTATGCTGTGATTTGTGTGCATGCATAAGAGGAACTTGTTTCTTTCGAAACATAGATTCCAAGCGTGAGTGGTTCAAAGCACAATGGCTCAAAGTGGAGCCCAAACAATCAACACTCTTCTTAGATATATCATTTTCAATTATAGAAGAAGAGGTGCATGCAATAGGTAAGCTAGATGAAGCTACACTAGCATGGCAAACATGTGTAGACAAATCATTTTTCAAAGAAACATTTTTCTTTAAACAATCTTCCAATTCTTTTGAAATCAAATCTATTTTATTTTTCAAAGAATCATTTTCTTTTAAAACAAAAACAAGTTTTGAAGATAGGGTTTCATTTTTCTTCAAAATATCTTCACAATCATTTTTACTTTTCAAAATCTTGTTTTCATTTAGAGGAAGATCAAGTTGGGATTTAAGTGAATCACGTTCACTTGAAATCTCATCCCTTTCTTGCAAAGCAATCTCAAGTCTAGAAGATAAATTTTTATTTTCTTCTTTTAATCCAAAACTATCCTTTTTCAAAAGTTTATATTTTGAAATCAAATTTTCACAATTTTTGGCAAGTTCATCATTCAAGGCTTGTGCATCCAAACACTCATTGCAATATGAACTAGTACTAGCATCTAGTTAAGTTTCCGATTGTACCTCAAGGGAGTCATTCCCTTGGACCATGAAGCAACGTTCGTCGGACTCATCACGGCTAGATTTCCTCTTCTTATTGATAAGCGTTGGTAGCTCAGGAGATGTCAAAATGTTCCATACTGTAAAAGCAGAATCATAGTGAGAAAACACATGTAAATATTTTTTATCAAGAGATGCTCTAAGTGCCTTTAGGGCTAGTGCATTGGCCTCTATATGCTTGCTATCACTAAGGTAGGATTCCTTGGTACTGGCAAGGTAAACTTTGTAACCTAGGGCTTTTAAATGACAACTCATCATAACCTTCCATATATCAAGTCTAGAGATATCAAACATGGGAGGGCTATCCATGAGTGCAAACTATATGTGTGCAAATACAAATGCAAATGCAAATGTTAGATTAGCAAAACCAAGATCACACTCCTAGGTGGTTAAACCTAATATCAAGAGCGTAGGCTCTAATACCAATTGTAAGTACACCTAGAGGGGGGGTGAATAGGTGTACGGCTAATCTAATGAACAAAATGCGAAAATTAAAACTAAATTGCAACACACTTAGTGTAACCAACGAGTGTAGCCGAATTTCCGGTGAAGGGCTCTGAACTAACTCCTCTTGATTTCTCTGAATAAGAGTTGAGGCGCTATATGAAGCTCTCGTGGTTAAACACAAGTGAGGCACACAAACAATCACAACCAAGCATATAAGTATGATATGACAATATGAATTAATGCAAGGCACAATATAAAAGAGAGAGAGTTAGAGTCAATAGATCAAACGCAAACACCGGGATTTGTTTCGAGGTTCAAGCACCCAGCTCTACGTCCCCGCCTTCACACAGAAGGATTTTCACTAACTTGTCCACACAGGACTTCCCACACAGGGAACCTCCACTGAGGATTTGGGGCAATTACAATATGGAGTACACAACTCCTCTCTCAACCAAAACAACCTCTACACTTAGAGGCTAGGCACAAAGCCACCAATATCAACCTTACAAATGAGGGATAGGCACAAAGCCAATACAATCAATCAACCTCTCACTAGAGGGATAGGGCACAAAGCTACCACTCCACAAATCAACCTCTACACAAGAGGGATAACACAAAGTAGGAGGGTTTACAACTTAGTGATCAAATGACCACAAACCAATTTCTTTTCCCACAAAACAAAGATCCTATAGAGCGGATAGAATGATAAGCTCAAGTGTGAGAAAAACCAAAGGAATGGAAAATAAATACTCAAAGAAAATCCTTGGAAAAAACTAAAAATAAGGATGAAGAAGATGAACCAAAAACACTTTTCCCAAAATCACTTTTCTTTGATTTTCCAAACCCTAGAAAAACACCAAATCAAATGTAAACTTTAAAGCCCAAAACTTCTTTTTAATTGCTGCAAAAACACTAGTAAGATCAGAAAATAAGCTCTCAAAATTCTTGTTAAAAACAGTTAAGAGAAAACCCATTTATATAGCCATTTGAAAAACTATCCGTAAGCAGCCAATTATGGTCAGAATTGACCATCCGATCGACCGGCCGGTCGACCGGCCAACGGTCAAAATTTGACTGTTGCCAACCTCCGGTCGACCGTCCTTACCCGAGAGTAAGGAGACTTCAGTCGGTCGACCGCACGGTCGACTGGCCAAACCAAATGGCCTTTGTGCACGTTTCGTGCACATCCGGTCGACCGTTCCGGTCGACCGGCTCCTGGTCCGGTCGACCGGTCGGTCGACCGCTAGAGCCTGGCAGGCAATATACAGGATTTGAAAACTGAGTTTTTTTAATATCAAATAAATCCCATAAAATCTCTAAAAATCCACAAAAATAGTTTCAGTATAATACTTTGATATACAAACATGTTTGAGTTTTTCAAACCATGTTACAAACATTTTGAACTATTTTTGTAGCTTAGAAATTTTGCCGAAAACCAAAATCCGTATTTTCCAAAACTTGAATTTTGAAATGGAAATCTGATTTTTCCAAAACACATCCAAATACAAAAACATGATATTGAAACAACTTTGAGGCATGTTGTATATGGATATAATCCAATATACATTAAAGATATATATCAATATTTTTGACTTAAAAACCAAGATCGGTTAAACCGAAAAACCAAAAACCAAAACATGAAACTTTAAACAAGTGTGTGTTGTGAACTTGAGCATATCACACTATCTAATCTTTAAAAATGGATCTAAAACATAAACTAAACAATGTACCGAAGTCTTCTTGTAGAGCGCCGTCTCCAAGTCGACTCGATCCAAACGTGATCCACCGAGCTTGACTCCAACGAGTGCTAGATATGAACTATGACACTCGGGCTCTTGAATCACCATGTGAAAGCTCCAAAATACCTTTGTTGAAGCTAATCACCTACTAACATCTTGGTTAAGTATCTGAAACTAAACATCACAAGATTATTAGTAAACTATAACTACATGAGTTAATCATCATCAAAACTAGAGTGGAAGGCCTCTGGGCCAACAAGATAGATAGTGTTGATATGCTCAAGTTCACACACACAAGTTTCTATATGTTTGGTTTTCATTTAATCGGTTTTGGATTTAATATCAAAAATATAGATATAATATCATTCATGTGTATTAGATTTTATCCATACACTCTATGTTTCAAAAGAGTTTCAATATCTTGTTTTTGTATCTACACATGTTTTGGAGAAAACAGTTTTTCATTTCAAAATACATGTTTTGAAAAATACGGTTTTCAGTTTTAAGCTTAACTTCTAAATCACAAAAATGGTTCAAAATATTTGTAATATGTTTTGAATTTTAGTCACACATATTTGTTCTTCAAAGATCTTATAAGAACATATTTTTGTGGAATTAATGTGATTTTATGGGATTTTAATTGAATCAAAAAGATAAGTTTTCAGAACCTATACACCCAGTCTGTTTTGTGCTGGCGGTCGACCGGGCCGGTCGACCGATGTGCACAAGAGTGTGCACGTAGCTAGCCTCTTAGGCCGGTCGACCTTACGGTCGACCGACTATAAGTCCCTTACTCTCGGGTAAGGGCGGTCGACCAGGCGGTCGACAGGAGGTAGGCAACGGTCAAGAATTGACCGTTGGCCGGTCGATCGGATGGTCAGAATTGACCATATTTGGCTGCCAACAGATATATTGTTTAAAAGCCTATAAAAAGGGTTTTCTCTTGGCTGTTTTTAACAACGTTTTTTAGAGCATTATTTTCTATCTTACAAGTGTTTTTACAACAATTCAAAAGAAGTTTTTGAGCAAAAAGTTTGATCTTTTTATTTGTGTTTTCAAGGGTTGGAAATTCAAAGAAAAGAGACTTTTGGGAATTGGGTTTTTGGTTTATATTCTTGATATATATCTTATATTTTCCCAAGAGTTTTCTTTGAGATTTTATCTTCCATACTCCTTGGTTTTTCTCACACTTGAGCTATTACATCTATCCTATCATTAGGATTTTTTTTGTTGGTGAGAAAAAGTGTTTGTGATCCATTGAGATCACCAAGAGTGGTTTGTGGTCCTTGAGATCACCAAGTTGTAAATCTTACCTTTGCTTTGGTTGGTTGTTATCCCTCTTGTGGAGAGGTGATCGTTTGGTTGGCTTTGTGTCTATACCTCTTGTGGAGAGGTGATAGTTGTTTTGGCATTGGTGCCTTACCTCTGGTGTAGAGGTGATTGTTGTTAGAGAGAGGAGTTATGTTCCCCTTGTGTTGTATTACCCAAATCCTCGGTGGAGGTTCCCTGTATGGGAAGTCCTTTGTGGACGCATTAGTGGAAATCCTTCTGTGTGAAGGCGGGAACGTAGAGCGGTGGCTCGAACCGCAAAACACATCTCGGCGTTTGCGTTTGATCAACTTTCTCTAAACTCTCTTTTTAATATTTAGCATTGATTCATATTGCTCATATCATATATATACTTGCGTTAAACCAAGAGAGTTTCACATAGCGCCTCAACTCTTATCTAAGAGGAATCTAGGGAAGATAGCCCAGAGCCCTTCACGGGGAATTCGGCTACACTCTTTGGTTACACATAGTGTGTTACTTTAGATTTGAATTCCGCATCATTTCATTTTAGATTGCATTGAATTTTTAATAGATTAGCCTTACACCTATCCACCCCCCATCTAGGAATAATTTCATCACCGTACTGTGATTACTATTGATCAGCAATCTTCTTCTGTTTCTGGTCCATAGGAGAATCTTCATTAGGGCTTGCTCGGGAGGCCTTTTGTGCCCAGCCTGACCTCTTCTGGTCTACCACAGCTACCGTTCTAGCCATGCCTAGTCACCCCTTATGTTGGTTGTTCCAGATGGTGTGGGATACCTCAATAGCTGATGATGGGTGGACGAGACCGCTCTCATCGTGTGGATCCATGGTCTCCCGAAGATGGCACTGTATGGGATTAGACATCAAGGACACAGAACTATGTAACGACGTTGAACGGATCCACACGGACTGTGAACTCGACCGTGCCGAAGGAACGGGCTTCGCTCTCGTTAAAACCATAGAGGAGTGACTGGGTCTGGGGAATGATCAACTTCGTGCCAGCTCGGGAGTATCTTCTATTCAATCTAGAGCGTGGTCGTACAGGATGTTGACGTTGGTCCTCCATCAACCAGGACCTTCGACACTTTGCAGCAACTAATATGTACTATTATGACCAAGGCATCATTATGTGGGAAATGCACGGAATAGACATTTTCCTCTGAGAAAAAGACTGGCCCGCCAAGAGATGTTGGAGGGCGAATCACTATTGTCGGGTAGTTGTCCCTTGGGGCTTCGTTGTCGTAGATGGTCCTCTCCTTGGTGGTGGTACCTTCTATCCTTGGTGGTGGTACCTTCTCTCGGGGAGTTCTCGAAGATGGAATTCACCTCCCTGTATTGGACGAGGGTGCTGCCCTGGCGTTCGTCTATGGTCTCAGACTGCCTCTGCACTCTAATCTCTGAGGATAGTCCAGGGTTAAGGACGAACTCTTAAAGGTACCCTTCACTGATCAGGTCTTGAAAGTGCCATTGGAGGGTTCAATAGTCCACTGTAAGGTGGCCCCTCCCTTCATGGAAGGCACAATAGTCTTGGATCCGAGTCCTTTCGGATTCAGTGGGAGAGGTCTGATCTAGGTCCTGACCCAGGGCTGGTCCTTGATTGCATTGGAGATGTGATCTATGGGTACCCTGAATGGGATGAGGTCGGGCGCTGCTTCACTTCCCTTGCTGGATTCGGTAGCACGCCTGGCTGGCTTGTGGACATTGGAGGAATTGTGACTCAGATTCTTCCTTGGGGGGAACTGTGGCTTTGGTTTTTTGACCTCGTGCCCTTGTCTCGGGGGGGCAACTGGATGCGGCATGGGTCTCCTCTTCTGTCTGATGTAGTTCTATGCCTGGAGACAAGGATATCCCTCAAATTGGTGACGTCATTCTTCACCAAATATTTGTAGAAGGGGTTGGTGACTTGCAGCCCAGTGGTGAAGGCGGCAGCGGCTACGTTCTCATTGCAGTTGTATTCCAGGGCCATCTAGCTCTGTAAGTAGTTGACGTAGTTCTTCAGACTCTTCCCAGATTTCATCTTGACCATGAGGAGATGGTTGTTGTTCCTCTAGAATTTCCTCTGAGAAGCAAACTGGTAGTAGAATGTGTCGGTCATGTCATGGAAGTTTCGGAGTGCATTCCTCGAGAGATAGTAAAACCAGTGGTAGGCGACTCCCTTGAGGCTGGATTAGAATGCTTGATAGAGGAGAAGGTCATCATGAGCGTAGACTGCCATTTTGTCCTGATACTGGCGGAGATGAAGGAGGGGGTCGGAGGTTTTCGAGTAGCGGTCGAAGGTCGGAAACATGAACTTCTTCAGGAAGCAGAGCATGATGATTTTCTTTGACAGTGGTGAGTCGGAATGTCTCAGCCCGTACTCCATCCCCTTCGAAAGCTGCTGGCTCTCTTGGTTGAGCTGCTCCTGAACCAGATCCGCGATGTCTCTATGCGAGGGAACTTCGGCATTCAGGAATGCTCAGAGTTCCATAATCCTCATTATCTTCGTAGGTCTTTGACCTGTTGTACCTCGAGCTTCCGGTAGAGTGGCGGATTCCCGGGTATGAGCTGGTAACGGAGGAGTCCGCGCATTTTCTTCTGTAGTAGAGGAGGACTGCAACTTCCGTCGTATCCCGATTTGCTTGAGCAGCCATGTCTGGACACGGGTTGCTACTTCTTTTTCACGAATAGCCGCCTCGCAGAGTCAGATCATCTCTGTTTGCTGGTACTCAATTTGCTTTTGCATAGTGGAAAATAGCTGGAGGTGTTGTTTTCCATTGGGCTGGGGTTCAGGTTCGACAGCCAGCATCCCTCGTGGCGACGCAAAGTTTGAATGCGAATCATTGGCATCAAAGATGTGAATGTCGGATAAGTTGGGCCGATGGTCTGCAGGCTCTGGCACTTCGATAGTTTTCCCTTTTTCTTTCGGAGGGCGGGGCAACGGCCGTAGCCTGAGTGATGTTCTTCCTTGATGGAGCCATATCGACCATGCGAGGCTGTTTAGAGGAAGGGTTAGGGTATTGGATGGGGAGAGATCCAGAGTAAAGATTCATATGATCTCAATGAAAGTATAAAATGCAGCGGGTAATTTCTAAGAAACTAATCCACACACCAAAATAATGAGGTGGTATGATCAAATTCCAGAAAAAGGCAACACAAACACAATGAATTACGTGGAAACCTGAATTGGAAAAACAAGGAGAGGGAGATAGGATAGGAGAATTTCACTATAATAATGAATATTACAATTGGGTTATCTAGTATGCTAGGGCTGGGTTCAAATCCTCTTCCACATTAGAAGGGATCCTTTATTTTTACAGGTTGTGTCTATTTAGATAAGGTTACAGAGTGTTCATGTCTGTTTAAACACTTAACCGCTTATCTAAGAGGCGATTAGAGTTGGACATCCAAGTAAGAACTAATGGAGAGAAAGTCCATCTTTATCTAGTAGTCTGAGTCTAATTGTTGATGTGGTTGATCTATTCTCGAACTATAACTACCAATTTAAATGGGAATTTGGCTTGGAGATAGGGATGCGTGTCACTGACTTTATCTCCTCATTGTTGGCCCAGAGGCCTTCCACTCTAGTTTTGATGATGGTTAACTCATGTAGTTATGTTTACTAATAATCTTGTGATGTTTAGTTTCAGATTCTTAATCAAGATATTAGTAGGCGATTAGCTTCAACAAAGGTGTTTTGGAGCTTCTCACATGGTGATTCAAGAGCCCGAGCGACAAAGTCATATCTAGCACTCGATGGAGTCAAGCCGGTGGATCACGGTTTTGGATCGAGTCGACTTGAAGACGGAGTTCGTCAAGAAGACTTCGGTACATAGTTTAGTTTTTATTTTAGATCCATTTGTAAAGACTAGATAGTGTGATATGCTCAAGTTCACAACACACACACGTTTCATGTTTTGGTTTTGGTTTTCGGTTTTTGGTTTAGCCGATCTTGTTTTCATGAATAGATAGATTCAAAATAAGTTTACATTGTTTAAATGTATATTAGATGTGTTCTATATACATGTATGCTTCATATCTTAGACAAACTTATTTTGATATGCCTATTCATGAGTTTTGGTGTTTTGGTATTTTAACAAAACATATTTACGGATTTAATATCAAAAACATTGATATATATCTATTTCATGTATATTGGATTATATCCATATACAACATGCTTAAAGTTGTTTAAATATCATATTTTTGTATTTGGATGAGTTTTGGAAAAAATCGGATTTCCATTTGAAAAATCTAAGTTTAGAAAAATACGGATTTTGGTTTTCGGCAATATTTCCATATCACAAAAATGGTTCAAAAAGTTTGAAATATGTGATGAAATTTTTCACACATGTTTGTATATCTAAGTATTATGATAAAACTATTTTTGTGGATTTTTAGAGAATTTATGGGATTTTTTAGGAATTAAAAAATCAAGTTTTTCAGTCCCTTAATAGTTTCTGCCAGGCTCTGGCGGTCGACCGACCGGTCGACCGGACCAGGAGCCGGTCGACCGGAGCGGTCAACCGGACGTGCACAAGAATGTGCACTTGGTCGTGTCAGTTGGCCGGTCGACCAAACGGTCGACCGACTGAAAGCAACCCACTCTCGGGTTGCTCTGGTCGACCGGGCGGTCGACCGGGCGGAGAGCCGTTGCTCTCTGGTTCAGGGCCCGGTCGACCGGGCGGTCGACCGGAAGCAGCAACGATCGAATTTTGACCGTTGGCCGGTCGACCGGCCGGTCGACTGGATGGTCAAATCTGACCATATTTGCAGCCAACGGCTACTTTTTTAAAAGGGCTATAAAAACCCCATTTGAGAGAGGTTTTCTCTAAGGTTTTTCAAGAGTAAAAATTTCATACTTCCTAAGTGTTTTAAGCAAAACGTTTTGGGTTCAAATTCTTATTCTCTATTTTGTTTTAAAGTGTTTTATTATTTCAAAGAAAATAGTCTTTTGGGAATTGTTTTTGATCTAAAAATTTTATATCTTTTTGGAGAGTTTCTCAAGTGATTTTCTTTGTTAAAAATACTTTGATTTCCACACTTGAGCTTATCATTCTATCCTCTCTATAGGATCCTTATTTTTGTGAAAAAGAAATTGGTTTGTGGTCTTTTGATCACCAACTTGTAAACCCTTATCATTGCTTGGCTTTGTGCCTTTCCCTCTTAGTGTAGAGGAGGTTGTGCAATTGGGTTGTATCCCTCAAGTGTGAGGTGATCCTTATTTGGCTTTGTGCTTATCCCTCAAGTTGTGAGGTGATTGATATTGGTGGCTTTGTGCCTTAGCCTCTAGTGAGAGGTTGTGTTTGTAAAGAGAGGAGTTGTGTACTCCCAGTTGTAGTTGCCCCAAATCTTCGGTGGAGGTTCCCTGTGTGGGAGTCCTGTGTGGACAAGTTAGTGGATTGAAAATCCTTCTGGGTGAAGGCGGGGACGTAGAGCTGGGTGCTCGAACCTCGAAACAAATCTCGTTGTTTGCGTTTGATCCATTGACTCTAAACTCTCTCTCTCTCTTTATTTGTGCCATGTATCATTCATATTGCTTATTCATATATTATATGCTTGGCTTGTTTGTGTGTGCCTCACTTGTGCTTAACCACGAGAGCTTCATATAGCGCCTCAACTCTTATTCAGAGGAATCAAGAGGAGTTAGTCCAGAGCCCTTCACCGGGAATTCGGCTACACTCGTTGGTTGCATTAAGTGTAGTTGTAATTAAGTTTTAATTTCCGTATTTAGTTCATTAGATTAGCGGTACACCTATTCACCCCCCCTCTAGGTGTACTTTCAATTGGTATCAGAGCCTACGCTCCTGATATTTGGTTTAACCACCTAGGAGTGTGATCTTGGTTAGCTAATCTATCATTTGCATTTTGCACATATATTGTTTACACACACTCATGGATTGCTTGTCTCCTCCCATGTTTGATGTTTCCAACATTGACATGTGAAAATTTAGGATGTTCATGTATTTGAAAACCCTAGGCTTGCATGTTTTCCTTGCCGCTATCAAGAAATTCTATCTTGGTAATAGCAAGCATATAGAGGCCAATGCACAAGCCCTTGAGGCACTTAGAAGCACGCTAAACAAAGAATATCTTATAATTGTTTCTAACTGTGATTCTGCCTTTGCAGTGTGGAACACGTTGACCACCTCCGAGCTACAAACGTCCAACATAATGGAGGATGAATCTAGTGGAGAATCCGAGCAACAATGCTACATGGTCCAAGGGAATGACTCCCTTGAGGTATACTTGGAAACTCAATTAGATAGTGATAATGCTAGTTCTTCTTGTGATGACTTGGTTGATCCAAATGCTTTGAATGAAGAACTCTCTATTGTTTGTGAAAAATTATTGGAAAAATATAATCTTTTGAAAAAGAAGAGTTTTGAACTAAAAGATGAAAATAAGAATTTGTGTTCAAAACTAGATTTGGTTTTGCAAGAGAAAGAGGAGATTTCTAATGAAAGAGATTCATTGAAATCTAAGCTTGATCTTGCTCTAAAGGAAAATGAATTTTTGAAATCTAAAAATGATTGTAATGAAGGTTTGAAGAAAAATAAAGTTATAACTTCAAAACTTGATTTTGTTGTAAAAGAGAATGATTCTTTGAAAATAAAAATTGCTTCAATTTCAAAGGATTTAGAAGTTTGTTTAAAGAAAAATGAATCTTTGAAAATTGATATTGATTCACATGTTTGTCATGCTAGTGTAGCTTCACCATCTAGTTTACCTATTGCATGCCACACTTCTTCTATAATTGAAAATGATATAAATTTGTTAAAGAAGAATATGGATTGTTTGGGCTCCACTTTGAGCCAATGTGCACTTAACCATACACGCTTGGAATCTATGTTTCGAAAGAAACAAGTTCCATCTTTGCATGTACACCATCCACGGCATATACATGCTCCTCACGGCCACACTCATCACACATTGTATGCTCATGTGTACACTTGTACACATTGTGGACTAAGGGCCACCTTGCTAAATTTTGCTATGATAGAGTTTATGATGTAAATTTAGCAACTAAGTTTGTTTGGGTTAGGAAAGGAGCTAACCCCCATGGACCCAAAAGAGTGTGGGTACCAAATACCACCCCTATTGTATTTGATATAGGTGTGGGCTCTCGCATGACGTGAGAGTAATAGTGCCTTGAGGTGGATGCGTTCCGAGCTTAAAGAGAACATTTTGGATGCATCACTTTCAAGGGGAGTTTGGTGGGAGGACCACCGTGCTTTGGAGACTTGGAGAGTTTCCTTCTAGGTTTTGGTAACGATCTCTAACTCCCATTTATTGTTTACATGCTTTTCATATTGTTGATTTCTAGCATGTCATGTTTTTAATATTCATTATGCCATATGCCATGTTTATTAGATTAGTGTTATACATGATTAGTTATTTGAGACACCCATGTTTAATATGGACTCATATTTTGTGTTCTCTCCATGTTTTAGCTATCACGTATATCATGAATCTAATGCATGTGTTTTTGACATAATGATCATATGAATTTTTGTTTTGATTTTGATGCTTCATGATTTGAATATATGTTTAGATGTTTGTTTTCATTAAGACTTGGATATATACTTGTACAACTAGTGAGCCACAAATAGATTATTACATGTTTGTGCTTGAGCGCTCATTTGTGTTCATTAGATGTACTAGTATAGCCTAATTTTGATGATTCATACATTTGACTTGTATTCCCATTTTATACATGTTTTCATGTTTTTATATTTAACTTCATGTATATGTCTATCTTGTCTAAACTATTGATTATACATATACATCCTTTGAGCCACTTGCCTTCACGCATATACTTTTGTGGACTCGTTATGTTTTGGATATGTATGTATACTTTAGTTTGGACAAGACATACATATGCTTTGAAGAATGAATCGTTTTGATGATTTTCATGTTTTTAAGGAATTTTCATAATTGAGTTTAATTGAATATCTTCATGATGATATGTTTCACTTTACACTTGTACACTCACTTTATAGTTTTCTCATGATTTTGTTTTCAAGAGTATAATTTATGCTTTATAGATTTCGAGTGTTTAGTGATCATGTGATTTACATAGTTTTCATGAAATATAATTTTGTTTTATTCCTTACTTGAAGGATTTCGTACTAGTTTACAAATTTTTCCTTTAACTAGTTCGTATTCTTCACATGGTAGAGTTTTCAAACATACTGTATTTTCAAACCTATTTTTGAAAACCCTATCCATTTAAGGGCGGTTGGTTGGGCGACCATACCTTGTATGCTTATTATTGAAAATCTTTTTAAACATGTGCATGAAATGGGTAGAAAAGGAATATGAGTTATACACTTGATCTCATTGTGTTTTCAATTGGTATCATTGGATTTTTTTCAATTGGTATCACTATTGACATTCTTTTTGTATACTCATATATGTTTTTATATATGTATGCTTTCATTTCAAATAGTATCAATTTCGATTGGTATTTAATTTTCCATACATATATATATGCTTTATTTGTGCTTATTATATCTCTATATCTTTGAGCACAAATTTTTAGCTATGCTAAGCTTGATTTCTTTAATGACTATTTTATTTCAATTGACTATGTTTCAATTGGCATCATATACAAGCTTATGCATTATTTTATTGGTATTGCATAAAGGGGGAGAAAATTCATGTTTCTACTTTTGATTGGTATTTCACCTTTCAATGGTTTTGGTATTCTACTCCCACACTTTATGGTAAAAATGATTTATTTACTTACAATTGGTATTTAATTGGTATTTATTTACATTTGGTATCAATTGGTATTTAAATCTATAATTGTTTTATATACCACATTGTGTACTTTCAATTATGTACTTTCAATTGGTATATTTCATTGATATCATGATGCACTCAATTGATATATTTTTTCTTTCAATTGGTATCAAGAAAGTTTTGTTTTTGATTTTACCCTTTTGTTGAAGATTGACAAAAAGGGGGAGAAAGATTTAGAGTTTATATATGCATATTTGTGTTTTTGCATATATTGAGTTTATGAGAAAAATATGATTTTTGAGAGTTTAAACAAAAAGGAAAAGAAAGTTTTAAAACATATGTTTTGATTCATGCATGTTGATGCATTCATGTTTAGTATCCATTGCATATATTTATTTTTATTGCTATGCATAAGTTAAGGGGGAGCTTCTTTGAAGTTTAACTTTAATCCATGCATATATAACTCCATGAGTTTTGTCATCATCAAAAAGTGGGAGATTGTTGGCCCAGAGGCCTTCCACTCTAGTTTTGATGATGGTTAACTCATGTAGTTATGTTTACTAATAATCTTGTGATGTTTAGTTTCAGATTCTTAATCAAAATATTAGTAGGTGATTAGCTGCAACAAAGGTGTTTTGGAGCTTCTCACATGGTGATTCAAGAGCCAGAGCGACAAAGTCATATTTAGCACTCGTTGGAGTCAAGCTCGGTGGATCACGGTTTTGGATCGAGTCGACTTGAAGACGGAGTTCGTCAAGAAGACTTCGGTATATAGTTTAGTTTTTGTTTAGATCCATTTGTAAAGACTAGATAGTGTGATATGCTCAAGTTCACAACACACACACGTTTCATATTTTGGTTTTGGTTTTCGGTTTTTGGTTTAACCGATCTTGTTTTCATGAATAGATAGATTCAAAACAAGTTTACATTGTTTAAATGTATATTAGATGTGTTATATATACATGTATGCTTCATATCTTAGACAAACTTATTTTGATATGCCTATTCATGAGTTTTGGTGTTTTGGTATTTTAACAAAACATATTTACGGATTTAATATCAAAAACATTGATATATATCTATCTCATATATATTGGATTATATCCATATACAACATGCTTAAAGTTGTTTAAATATCATGTTTTTGTATTTGGATGAGTTTTGGAAAAATCGGATTTCCATTTGAAAAATCCAAGTTTGGAAAAATACGGATTTTGATTTTCGGCAATATTTCCATATCACAAAAATGGTTCAAAAAGTTTGAAATATGTGATGAAATTTTCACACATGTTTGTATATCTAAGTATTATGCTAAAACTATTTTTGTGGATTTTTAGAGAATTTATGGGATTTTTTAGGAATTAAAAAAATTAAGTTTTTCAGTCCCTTAATAGTTTCTGCCAGGCTCTGGCGGTCGACCGACCGGTCGACCGGACCAGGAGCCGGTCGACCGGAGCGGTCAACCGGACGTGCACAAGAATGTGCACTTGGCCGTGTCAGTTGGCCGGTCGACCGAACGGTCGACCGACTGAAAGCAACCCACTCTCGGGTTGCTCCGGTCGACCGGGCGGTCGACCGGCCAGAGAGCCGTTGCTCTCTGGGTCAGGGCCCGGTCGACCGGGCGGTCGACCGGAAGTAGCAACGGTCAAATTTTGACCGTTGGCCGGTCGACCGGCCGGTCGACTAGATGGTCAAATCTGACCATATTTGCAGCCAACGGCTACTTTTTTAAAAGGGCTATAAAAACCCCATTTGAGAGAGGTTTTCTCTAAGGTTTTTCAAGAGTAAAAATTTCATCTTCCTAAGTGTTTCAAGAAAAAAGTTTGGGTTCAAATTCCTATTCTCTATTTTGTTTTAAAAGTGTTTTGTTATTTCAAAGAAAATAGTCTTTTGAGAATTGTTTTTGATCTAAAAATTCTATATCTTTTTGAGAGTTTCCCAAGTGATTTTCTTTGTTAAAAACACTTTGATTACCACACTTGAGCTTATCATTCTATCCTCTCTATAGGATCCTTGTTTTTGTGAAAAAGAAATTGGTTTGTGGCCTTTTGATCACCAAGTTGTAAACCCTTATCATTGCTTGGCTTTGTGCCTTTCCCTCTTAGTGTAGAGGAGGTTGTGCAATTGGGTTGTATCCCTCAAGTGTGAGGTGATCCTTATTTGGCTTTGTGCTTATCTCTCAAGTTGTGAGGTGATTGATATTGGTGGCTTTGTGCCTTAGCCTCTAGTGAGAGGTTGTGTTTGTAAAGAGAGGAGTTGTGTACTCCCAGTTGTAGTTGCCCCAAATCCTCGGTGGAGGTTCCCTGTGTGGGAGTCCTGTTTGGACAAGTTAGTGGAATGGGAATCCTTCTGGGTGAAGGCGGGGATGTAGAGCTGGGTGCTCGAACCTCAAAACAAATCTCGTTGTTTGCATTTGATCCATTGACTCTAAACTCTCTCTCTCTCTTTATTTGTGCCATGCATCATTCATATTGCTCATTCATATATTTTATGCTTGGCTTGTTTGTGTGTGCCTCACTTGTGCTTAACCACGAGAGCTTCATATAGCGCCTCAACTCTTATTCAGAGGAATCAAGAGGAGTTAGTCCAGAGCCCTTCACCGGGAATTCGGCTACACTCGTTGGTTGCATTAAGTGTAGTTGTAATTAAGTTTTAATTTCCGCATTTAGTTCATTAGATTAGCGGTACACCTTTCACCCCCCCTCTAGGTGTACTTTCACTCATCATATCCACAGAATCGCTCCGGGTTTGATTCGATAGAGGATCCCCGCCCGGAGGCTCTGGAATCGGCCATGTGTCGCTCGCCTGTTTAGTGCTGGAAGGACACGTGACGTGATCTCGAGGAGGTTGAAAACAGACCACTACACATATGAAGAGAACATAGAAATTACATAATATATATAAAGGAAATCCCACTAAGGGGTAAAAGATATCAAGTCTCAAATACAAAAGGGGAGAAAGGTTTAAAGATAAAGATAGAGGGAACAAATCCTGTTCAAATTCAGATTTTTGATAACTTACTTCCCAAGTTATTCCGAGTTCTCAAGATAGAGAGTCTGAATGCAGAATCCAGAAGGAGGCGCCCAGATGGACGGACCAGAGAAGGCCACGCAAGAAAGCGCGTGGCCATTGGCCACGCTATTGCCGCGGAAACGCGGCTATAGCCGCGTTCCCGTTGCATTTTGGATTAATCTGGCAACGCAGTTTCATGGGAGAGTTGTACTGGGACTCTACGTCTTAAATCTCCTATAAATACCCCTGCAGAGCAACATAGGAGGGGGATCTGAGAGCTGAAGCTTAGGGTTTTTCTTTAGATCTTTCCTTCTTTCAAATTTTCTTGTATTTTTTCGTTTCTTTTTATTTGGAGAAGAAGATTGTGAAGAAGCAGAGGAGCTTTGCAATTGGTCAGTGACATCCAATAAAAAGGTTCTTCATTCTTTTTATTCTTTTTATTCTTTGCAATTCAATTTAGTTTTCTGCTTAGATTATTTGTTTTTTCTTCTTTTAATTTTCATACAAATTTTCTTATTCAAGATAACAATTGAAAATAAAAATAAAAATATGCATAACTAATTAAACCTATAGTTTGCTAATCTCTCGATCAACCCTAGTTTAGTTTAAAAGATGAACTGATTGACATCTATGCTTATTAAAAATCCTAAGATAAAATTGGTGTTCTTGAAGATGAATCAATAATTTATTTTAACTAATTTGAGTTACCCTTTTTAAATGATTATTCATGGTTCAAATTTAAATACTTTGATAGCATAATTTTAAGGGGACTTATCTTATGCTATGCTTTGAAATTAAGATGAACTATAGTTTAATTTTTATTAGTGTAAACTAATTAGGGTTTACAACATCTTTATTCATCTTGCTTGATTCTCAATCAAAACCCTTGGGTAGATAATTCTTTATTCAATATGATGTTTACTCTTTTAGACTAATACTTTGGTTGTGGTAGATGATTAGTAAACTATAATTCTTGTGCTTGATTAAATATAATTCCCACAATCTATATCTCTTTTTCTTTTCCAAGCCAATTATAGAGAAGATCGTTCCGAAAAGCTTCCACCTCATCCTTCCCTGTGGATCCACCCGTCTAGCCCTTGCTATACGGTTACATTGAATCGAGACTAAGATTTTCTAACTTTAACTCTTCTTTTAATTATTTTTCTCGTCTCAATCAATCGGTCGATCGAGCGGTAAACTGGCCCTCAAGCCAAGGCCCATGCATATTTCTGTGCATATCAGTCAGCCGACTTCTGGCTCAGTCGACCATTCGGTCGACCACCAGAGGCCAGGTCAGGGATTTTTGGGATTAAATCTTGCTCTTATAAACTCCTATAAATTCTCATAAAATCACATAAAATCTATAAAAATAAGTTCATTGAAATACTTTGAAGTACAAATATGTGTGATCAAAAAGCAACACATATTACAAACTTTTTGAACCATTTTTGTGATATAGAAATTTAGCCTTAAACAAAAATCCGTATTTTTCAAAATAATCTTCAATTTGAAAAATGATTTTTTCAAAAATTCTTTAAATATAATAACAAGATATTTAAATACTTTTGAAGCTTAGGGCATGTTTAGTTGTAAGGAAGTGGGCGGAAGTAAGGAAATGAGGAAGTATAATTGCTCACTTCCCTATCTATCCAAACACCAAAAAAGGAAATTAAGAAAACCCCTTTTCTTTTTTCTTTTCTCTTTTACACAAATATTTCCTCACTTCTAGAGTACTACAGTTAATTTTGTGGTCATGTAAATATCATTTGTAATAAGTTGTAGCACAAAACAGTTAATTTTTTGATCATGTAAATCTCACCTGCATTCTAATTACAGTCCATTTTTTCTTAATTAATTTTTATTTTAATATTATTTTGCGGTCAACTTTGTGGTTAACTTTTCCACTTTCACTTTCACATTACCATCCAAACACCGGAAAAGACATAATATTTTCCAAATCACACTTCCCAACAACATCCAAATACCAGAAAACATACTAACCAATTCCCAAGTTTCAAAGGGAACTATTACCACTTCCACACTTTCTCACTTCCTTACTTCCACCCTTAACCAAACATGCCCTTAGTGTGTATGGATATGATCCAATACACATATAAGATGAAATATCTATGTTTTTGACAATAAGCTCTAAAATAAGTTTTGATAAATACAAAACTCAAGCACATGATATAGAAATATCAAATAAGTTTTTCTAAACATTTGAAATAGCAATGTGCATGGATGAAATCCAAAGCATATATAAACCATATAAACTTATTTTTGATGAAATCTAATTATGAAACATAAGGATGTATAATTTGAAGCTCAAAACTAAAATGGTATTTTTCTAAAACTAAAACTATTTTATGAAAACACATATAAATTGTGTATGTATGTATATGAGCTTGAGCAATCCACAACTAATCTGTCATTTACATTTTATCTAAAGCAAGATCTTAATACTTATAAATATGACACAAGTCTTCTTGAAAATCTTCTTTTGAAAATCTTCTTCTCCATCTTGACTTGGTCCAAACCTTGATCCATGAGCTAGACTCCTCTTTGAGTACATGATGCAATCTTGATGCGCGAGCTCTTGAATCAATAGTGCTAGCTTCAAAACTTGACTTCGAATCTTTTGTTGAAGCTAAACACCGACTAAGATCTTGATCAAATATCTGAAACTAAATAAGCACAAGATCATTAGTACTATAACTACATGAGTTAATCATCATCAAAACTACAGTGATGGGCCTTTGGGCCAACACATCTTCTCCACTCCAACTCTACCATCACAACTCCTTACTCCTCCTCCCCTCCCATCTCCTTCAATTTCAACATCCCCCCACCCAAATCAACATCACCACCATAACCATCATCATCACCTCCACTGTCATCACCATTTCCCACCTCTCTTTCCTCCTCCTCTCTCCCCTCCGAGCTGGTCGCCCCCTCCCGCCGCCCCACTGGGCCGGCAGCGCCGGCCCTGGCCGTGAGCCCAGGTCACGGCTAGGCCGTGACCTTTTAACCCTTCTCTCTCTTTTTGACTCTCTCTCTCTCCCCTATTCCCTCTCTCTGACTTTCTCTTTCCTCTCTCCTCTCTCTTACTCTCTCTATATATATTATATATTAGTGGGTGTACACATGCTTTGGGATTCGAGAATTTACGATATTTTTGGAAGATTTATAGACGAGTATCCTCGCCTCACTTTGGGTTTCCTTACTTCGACGGGTCGACTTGTAATTTATTCCGTATTTGATTGTATTTGTATTTTGTATTGGGCTGTATTTATATGTGGCCGAGTGCCTAGGATTGTACATGTATTATGCCTGTGACGAATGTTTGTACTAGAGCAGTTTATTTTTTGTACATATACCATGCCTGAGATGTATTCTTTTACTGCTTTAATTCCATGCGTGGCTGACCCTTCGTAGTTGTTTAGTGTCATGCCCCGCTTCCCAAAATACGGAATACAGGTACGTGACGATGGCCAGCAGATACTCATGAAGAGTGAAATCTCTTCCATGAGTACCTTAGGCTGTCAATAACAAGCAGGATAGCACACATATATGCATATACAACCAAGCGCAGGGATAAAATCACATATATGAAAAGCTGAATCATAAACAATATCATCCACTATATCTGAATAAGACAAGTCAAGAAGGAAAACTGAACTCACCGAAGAACAACTAAACTAGAATATGATCTACGAACAACTCTCTATACCGACTTCCAGATCTAAATACTGAAAAATATAATAAAGGTCCATCAGAAGCGGACCAGCAAGAGTACACAAAACAGTAAGGAGAGAATATGAAAATGTAGTAACAATAAGTAGGACATAAGAACAATATGTTTGGCAATATCGAGAACTGAAAGTAATAACAGTAACAGGAATAATCAAGAAGATCGATCATGTACAAGGAGACCGTGCATGCATAGTGTGACATGTATATAATGAACATGAAATGTCCTGGACAAGTAACTATCATGTAACATAATCACAAGATCTCGAGATCATAAGATAAAATAACATGGTATGTCTAAGAATTTTATGTAGTCAAGATAATGCATGTCACATGAGTCTCAAGTGTCAGTATCTTGAAAATACAAGTCAGAGGTACTAGACTACTGAAGACAATGAAGGATATGTGCAAGTGCATATGTCTAGCATATTTTATTATTCTAACTAATGCAATCATCCTGTGCCCCATCCCACAGGACAACTGCATATCAAACAAGTGATGCATTAGTGGATCCTGATTGCAGGGAGAAACAGTTCATTGTACTCAGGTATCATGTAACATTTAATAACAGGAGCGCGCATAAATAACAAGATCACGTGTGGCATCCAAGCCCACAAGGGATCGCTTTTCCAAGCACACCTCCCTGGATTTCCCCTGCTACAGTCTCCCCCAATAACCCCGGCTTGATTAATTTTATTAATTAAATGCAAATACAAAATAGTGTGTTACTCAGTGTTACAGGATCAGGAATCGGTACCAAAAATATCAGTGACAGATAGTGAATATAATGTGTATCAAAATCACGGGACGATGAAAACAGTGACAATATCAAGTGACAAATATATAGTTGTGCAAGTGATACCAGATGCATGCAAAATAGTGCAAGTAATGTCAATGACATGTAATCTAAATGTCAAAGTAAAACGGTCATGATCGTGTGTCCATAATCCAACAAGTATCCTCGGATAATTTCTCAAACTATAAAAGTTGATTTCCTCGATTAAATTCTAGTAATATCAGGATCACAATATCAATCGATATACAACCTTAACTATCAATCTTGCTTCATTATTATCCAGTTATCCTCAAGATCCAGATCACCGTATTTGTCATGATCAGTATAGATTTCATGTCAATAAATCAGTCTACCACATACAAGCAATAATGCCAATTTAAGTTGGATGCATGTATGTACAGGAACAAGATGCAAACATGATATGTAAGGTAATGAAACATGATCACGAGACAGTATCGGTAATAATATCAAGAATAGAATATTTAATCATATAATCAGAAGAGAAAAGATGATATATAAATATGATCATAGGATAGTGTTGACGATCATGTGATATGATAACCATGATTTATAATTAAGAGGCAGAATTAAGATCAAGACGAAAGTCACCGAGAAGAGAAGCGTGTACACTTGCCTGATGTCTTTGAAATCTGAATTCCCGTAACTGCAAACCGGCTCTGGATAAAAATTGCGCCCTAAATATTACGTGAATTAATTAGAGACTTGACATGTTATTTATTCAGTGATAAGTTAAGTGATAATGTATTTTTTACTATTTATTATAATTTTGGATGGTTAATATTTTCAAATAGTTCAATTTCTGAAGTTATAGCAACTATTTAAAAACATAATTTCATACTAAAATACATGCATAAACTAATAAATTGATGTATAGTATCTATATTTTACTGAATTATGAATTTTATATTTTTTTGATATTTAGAAATTTATTGGCATTTTTAAATAAATGATCATTAAATAATAATTAAAAAATATTTAATTTCATCTTATTCTAAGTAATATTACCCTCAAAATAATTTATAGAGTCCCAACTTTAATTTGTGATTTTCTGTGAATTTCTGAAATTTTATGTGAATTTTCTAGAATTTTCTAAATTAAAATAAACCTAAAAATCAATAAAAACTCAATAAAAGCTAAACGGGTCTGTTGCTACAGTAACGGGTCTGTTGCTACAGTAATAGGTTTGGTCTGATTTGCTATAGTAAATGCTACAATAATTTTTCTACTTATTTTTATTTTATTTATTCCTTTCCTTTTTCTATTCCTTTTTCTTTTTTCCTTTCTTTCTTTCTTTTTTTTTTTTTAAGTGGGGCCGGGTTCGGGTCTGTAAAACAGACCCGAACTGGGTCTGTTGGCCAGACCCACTGGCCTGGTGGACCAGACCTGGCCTGGGCCAGGTCTGGCTGGGCTGGCCAGACCAGGCCAGGTCTTCGCCTGGCCTGGCTCGGCCAGGCCCCTGCTCTCGGCCTGGTCATGGCCGAGAGCCGCAGCAGATTTTTTTTCTTTTTTTTGTGTGATTAAAATAAAACTTTAAAAATTAATTAAAAATTATGATAATTAGGAGACAAGTCTTAAATGTTCTATATATTTTTATTACAATTTTAAAATAAGTTTTTCATGGTGAACTTGTTAATTAAACTAGTGTATGTTACGTGTTCGATGAAAATGCCAACAAGAACTAAAATCTACGACAATGTAAAATAACTTACCCGGAACGCTTCCCTTCAGTCTGAATCTTCTTCCTCTTTTCCAGCACCACCACGTCCGTCGATGGCGGAGCTTGTGGACGGTGCCAGTGGTTTGACGGAGGTCGCGGAGATCGTTGGAGATGTCGTGCTCCACCCTAGCGGCACCGCAGGAAAGAGAGCACGGCCATGCGTGGCTCTCAGGAATGGTCGACGGAGCTCACCGAAGGGGATGGATCATGAAGTCGGGTTATGGGAAGGTGGAACGGCAGTGATGGTGGTGGCCCACGGCGGTATGGAGAAGGCCGAGGGGCGAGTTGCTGTTGCGGATCGAGGGCGGAGTGTTCACGGGCATCGACGGCGATAAGGACCATCTTGACAACATCCAGGACAAGGGCATCCGAGACGTGGAGGCCGTGGTGGTGGTCGTCGGGATCGTGAGTTCTCGCCGGAGAAAGGATGCGGACTGTCGTGCGTGGAAGTGTAGATGACGATGGTTGCAGCGTGGCAAACGCTGAGAGGGGAAGGTGCACACGGCGTGCCGCGCGGATGGCTCGCGTCCTACGAGCTGGGCTGCGGCCAGAGCTCTGGCCATGGAGAAGCACGCAGCCAGAGGGGGAGTTAAATCGGGTATAGTTGTGAGGAAAAGTGAGAGAGTGAGATGGATTAATATATGAGAGAGAGAGAAATAGAGGGAGAGAGGGAGAACGTGAGTGAGAAAGTGGGCGGACGTGAGTGAGAGGAGAGGGGAGCAGGTGGAGAGGTGGGGAAAAGAAATGGGGTGCAGGTGGAGAACGTGTATTAGTGGGGAAGAAGGTGGAAGAGTAAGTGATGGTTGAATAATAAATGAGCTCATCTACAATCACACGCCGAAGTGGCATTGTGGTCTGGACGTTAGGATATGGGGACTGTGGCCTTGGGTTCAAATCTGAGAAGAAACAATCAGCGAAGTTTGTTTTTTGTTGTATTATTTGGAAGAATAAAAAGGTAAGGGAAAAAACGTTCAAATAGAATAGCTATCCATAAAGGAACAAATGCCAAAGTGGCTAGGTGGTTAGAGCATCAATCTTATATTGCATTGGGCTTGGGTTCGAAACTTGCTACACATGCGGGTTTTCTAATTTTATTTTATTTTATTTTAAATTTCATTTTTTTCCTTTTTGAATAAACATTTAAGTATTATTTTATTGGATTAAACTCTATTAATTCTGAAAAATTCAGAAAAATTAAAAATAATGGGAAATAATAACTTGAGTTGAAATGACCTCAATCCGACTATCAGGATGATTAAATCAGCATCAGATACTAGTATTGACATACCTATATTAGGAACCGAGGGTTACATTTAGTCTCCAGGCTCTACACTCAGCCTCCAGGCTTCACCACTCCACGGTAACCTAGATATTATCACTTTTATATGTATGCTCATGTGGTACTAACCTCTCGTGCAGGTACCCTTATACAGACCCTAGGCGGAATTCTACCAGATTTTAGACTCGCATTTTTAGCCGAGTCGTCCCGATTGCTCCGCCAAGCGCTTTAGTGATTAAACACTATTCGTTGTCCGTGCCTTTAGCTTGCTTAGCTCCGCTCGATTGTGCTTGATTAACAAGCTTTGTATATTCTTTTGCTGGTTGTGAAGAATTTGAAATGTTTAATTATATGTTTTCTGGTATCTTGTCACCTGACCTGTTAATCACCCGACAACTGATATTAGACTCCTGACTTGTTACCGGAGTCACATCTTATGTACCTGCCCAGAGGGATGGCGAGTGGAGCTAAGTGCCACACAGAGCAAAGTGCCACACCATACACGTGGGTGGGGGCCACCTCTTAGTATCAGTGGGGGCCACATCTAGGTATCCACATCGCGTCCTCTTTGCTCCTGTTACCCAAATGCACAGGGTGTGGAGATAAGTGCCACACTGAGCAAAGTGCCACACACACACGTGGTGGGGGTCACCTCTTGGTATCTGTGGGGGTTCCCTCTAAGTATCCACTACCACATCCGTGGTTTTCCTACCCTCCTGATCCAGCACCTAACACGTAACAATAATAATATTAGGAACATGGCATATTTGGTCTCTTCTTCGTTTGGATACTGGTACTCACATATCAGATCTAAATGAGTTCTACTGGCATCCTAGTACGAACTACTAGTGGTGTGAGAAACTGGCAGGAAAATGATTGAAATATCAGACGATACTAAGTTTATTCTTGGAGAACCTAAATTATAGCACATTAACTTACTCCTGCACATGACTTGCCCTGTTATTATAATCCAACAATTCATGTTGTATAACTTGAGCTGGGAATTCTGCTTTATTATATAAGATTCTAGGTTGCTACACTGGATATCCTAATCTCATGTTTACTAATTTGTATCGACATTCTTGTGACTCAACACATAATCCTGTATCATATATAACTTAATCAACAAACAATAATAAAGTTAGGAACGGGTATTATTGAATCACTTCCTCATCCAAATAATGGTGTCCGTATATCAGAGTTCGGATTGAGTTTTACCGGAGTGCGAATCCTGTGTGAATTGCCAGTGATATGGGACACTGAAAGGAATAATTAGAATAACAGGCGATACTGATGGTTGTTATTGTACGATTAAGTTGAAAGTACACCTAAAGGGGGGTGAATAGGTGTAAGGCTAATCTAATGAGAAATAATGCGGAATTAAAAACTAAATGCAACACACTTAGTATAACCAAATAGTGTAGCCGAATTCCCGGTGAAGGGCTCTGAACTATCTCCTCTAAATTCCTCTAAATATGAGTTGATGTGCTATTTGAAGCTCTCTTGTTGAATACAAGTATGGGCACACACAATCAATACCAAGAATATAAATATGAATGAACAATATGAATCAATGCAAGGCACAACATAAGAGGGAGAGAGTTAGAGAAAGTGGATCAAACGCAAACACAAAGATATGTTTCGAGGTTCGAGCACACAACTCTACGTCCCCGCCTTCACACAGAAGGATTTCCACTAACTCGTCCACACAGGACTTCCCACACAGGGAACCTCCACTGAGGATTTGGGTAAATACAATTTGGGAGTACATAACTCCTCTCTCAACAAATACAACCTCTCACTAGAGGTAATGCACAAAGCCTACACAATATCAACCTCATAAATGAGGGATAGGCACAAAGCCACACAACCACAATCACCTCACACTTAAGGGAATAGGCACAAAGCCACCACTCCATTAATCACCTCTTCACTAAGAGGGATATCAACACAATCACTTCTCACTAGAGGGATATAACAAATAAATGAGGGTTTACAACACTTGGTGGTTTCCACAACCACAAACTAATTTTCCCACAAAACAAAGATCCTATAGATAGGATAGATATGATAACTCAAGTGTGAGAAAATAAAGAATTTGGAAATTAAAATCACAAAGAAAATACTTGGGAAAACTTCTAGGATATAATGGAAATGAAGAACAAAATAAATCCCAAAAACTTCTCTTTTCTTTGATTTTTCCAACTCTTTAAAACAAATGAAGATAGATATTTTGAACCCAAAATTTTTTTAAAACTTTCTGTTAAAACACTTAAGAAGATGGAAATTTTTGCGCCTAAAATTCTTGAAGAAACATGCTCAAATGAGTGGGTATATATAGCCCCACAAAATTTCTGCTCGTTGGCAGCAGGAAAGGGCAATTTTGCCCTTCCGGTCGACCGCCCGGTCGACCGGTCCAACGGTCATTTTTATGACAGTTGTGCCTCCGGTCGACCGCCCGGTCGACTGGGACTGGATACAGAGAGTAGCAGCTCTCTGCCGGTCGACCGGCAAGTCGACCGGGGCCATTTCCAGAGAGCAGAGCTCTCTGGACGGTCGACCGCCCAGTCGACCGGCCACCAGCCCATGGCTGCGTGCACGTTCTGTGCACGTCGGACGATCGGACCGGTCGACCGCCTTCTGCTACGGTCGACCGGCAGACAGCCAGGTCAGACTATTATGGGGATTCAAAACTCGGTTTTTTATCTTCAATTAAATCCCATAAAATCACATAAATTTCACAAAAATCAGTTCTTATTAGATCTTTGAAATACAAACATGTGCGACAAAAATTTAACATATATTACAAATTATTTGAGCCATTTTTGCGTTCTTGAAAATGTGCCTTAAGCCAAAATCCGTATTTTTCAAAACTTGAATTTTTAAAATGGAAATCCGATTTTTCCAAAACACATGTAAATACAAAAAACATGATATTTAAACAACTTTGAAGCATATTGTATATGGATAGAATCCAATATACATGAAAGATATTATATCTATATTTTTGACATTAAATACAAAAATAGGTTTTGTTTAAATACAAAACTCCAAACTCATGAAATAGACTATTAAAATAAGTTTTTCTAAATAGATGAAGCATAGATGTATATAGAACAAATCTAATATACATTAAACCATGTAAACTTGTTTTGATTCTATCTATTCATGAAAACTATATATATGAAAAATCGAAACCAGTTAAACCGAACAACAAACATGAAACTTTAAACTTGTGTGTGTATTGTGAACTTGAGCATATCAACACTATCTACCTTTAACACAAGATCTAAACCAAATCTTAAACTAAACAAACCGATGTCTTCTTGTAGAATTCCGTCTCCAAGTCGACTCGATCCAAACGTGATCCATCAAGCTTGACTCCAACCGAGTGCTAGATGTGAACTTGATGCTCGAGCTCTTGATTCACCATGTGAAAGCTCCAAAATACCTTTGTTGAAACTAATCACCTACTAATATCTTGATTAAATATCTGAAACTAAATATCACAAGATTATTAGTAACTATAACTACATGAGTTAATCATCATCAAAACTAGAGTGAAGGGCCTCTGGGCCAACAATCTCCCCCTTTTTGATGATGACAAAACTCATGGAGTTATATATGCATGGATTAAAGTTAAGCTTCATAGAAGCTCCCCCTTAACTCATGCATAGCAATAAACATAAAGATATGTAATGAATGCTCAATATAGATATGCATAAACATGCATAAAAAAGAAGTAAAATATGATCATTGATACTAATAAAATAAACATGCTCTTGATATCAATTTTAAAATAAAAATGTTCTTAAAAAATGTTGCTCTTGATACCAACAAAAGCTCTTGATACCAACAAAAGATGCTCTTGATACCAATGGTAAAAGATAACAAATAAACAAACATGCATATTTAAAAAAGAAGTAAACATGCATATATCAAACTCCAAAATATCTCTCCCTTTTTGTCAATTCATCAATAAAGGGTACAAACAATGAAGGGCATAAATAATATTTTTCTCCCTTTTTGCATAAATCAAACAATAAAGGTATATATGCTATATACATTCATGAAGAGGAGAGACGTGAAGTTAACTCCCCCTGCATACATGCATTTATATGAAAAGAGATGGCTAAACCCTAACCACATAAAGTATAATATACAATGTATAAAATGAGATGTAAAGCTCCTACTACACACGTGTACTACATACTAAAGAAAGGTCAATCACTTCAATATGACATGCACTCAACATGAATCTATATATAAAAAGATGTTAAGCTTCCCTTGCATATAAGCAATACAAATCAAAATATTATGATACCAATTTAAAAATATATCAATTTAGTATGAAGGTATACATCGAAACATCATGATACCAATTTATGATACTAATTGAAAATAAACAAAACATTTTGAAGAAACCAACAAAAATTTTGATACCAATTGAAAGATATAAATATATAGGAAGTCTTCATACCAATTAAAAAATTAGTACCAATTAAAAATATTTTACACTTTTACCAGTTGAAAAACATAAACCAATCTTTTTGGTTAAACACTAAAAACATTTTGCAATAGAGATACCAAATAGAGAATAATATCAATTTAATATTCTTGATACCAATATTGAAAATGAAACATATACCAATTGAAAATATTTTCATTAGGAGCATAGGAAACCAAATGAAAACTAAGATATCATTTAACAAATATCATTTTTCAACATAAAAAGTGGGAGTTGATACCAAAAACCGATTGAAAGGTAAAACATGAATTTTCTCCCCCTTTATGAAATACTCATGAAAATAATGCATAAGCTTGTATAAAATACAATTTGAAAATAATTGTCATTAAGGACTAAATCAAGCTTAGCATGGCAAAACTTGTGCTAAAAAATATAAAGATATAGTAAGCACAATCAAAAACACATATATGTATAAAAAATTAAATACCAATAGAAATTGATACTATTTGAAGTTGAAGCATACATATATAGAAACAAATATGAGTATACAAAATAAATATCAATTGTGATACCAATTGAAAACACAATGAGGATCAAGTGTATGACTCATAATGACCACCCTATTCATACACATGTTAAAATGATTTTCAATTTGAGCATAAAAGGCATGGTCGCCCATCTAACCACCTTCGATGGAAGGAGTTTTCAAAATAAGTTTGAAAATAATTTTAGCATAATTGAAAACTCTTCCAAAATGAAGAATACGCAACTAGTTTTATGATAAATTTGAAAAATTAGTACGAAATCCTTCAAGTAAGAATAAAACAATAACATATCCATGAAAACATGAAAATCACACAATCATCAACACTCAAATAGCAATAATGCTCATATAATCTCATGAAAACAAATCATGAGTAAACAACAAATATAGAGTGTAAAAAGTTATGTAATCGACAAAAGTCATGGAATAAGACATTTAAGCTCAATATGAAATTCCTTAAACAAAATGAAAATCATCAAAATTTAATTTTCATTAAACAATACTAACTCCAAGGCATATGTATGTTTTTGTCTAAACTAGAAGTATACATACATATCCAAACACAATTGAGTCTATAAAGAGATTTTGCATGAAAGGCAAATGACTCAAGGTTATACATGTATATCCAATAGTTTTGGATAAAATTTACATATACATGAAGGTAAACATATAAAAACATGTCCAAAAATAGGGAATACAAGTCAAATTGAAATCACCTAGAAGGGGGTGAATAGGTGAAAATGATAATCTATGAACTAAATGCGGAATTTAAAAACTAATTGAAATTACTCTAAATGTAACCAATAAGTGATGCACACACAACCAAGCCAAGCATATAAATATGAATGATCAATATGAAATAATGCAAGGCACAATACAAAGAGAGAGAGAGAGAGAGAGTCAATGGATCAAGCGCAAACAACAAGATTTGTTTCGAGGTTCGAGCACCCAGCTCTACGTCCCCGCCTTCACCCAGAAGGATTTCGAATCCACTAGCTTGTTCACAAAGGACTCCCACACAGGGAACCTCCACCGAGGATTTGGGGCAATACAATCACAAGGAGTACCCAACTCCTCTCTTTACAACCACAACCTCCTTCTAGAGGCAAAGCACCAAGCCAACAAACAATCACCTCACAACTTGAGGGATAAGCACAAAGCTACACAAGGATCACCTCACAACTTGAGGGATACAACCCAAATGCACAACCTCCTCAACACAATGAGGGAAAGGCACAAAGCCAAGCAAAGATAGGGTTTACAACTTGGTGGTCTAACAACCACAAACAATCTCTTTTCCACACAAGGATCCTATAGAATAAGATAGTAGATGTAGCTCAAGTGTGGAAAACAAAGTGTTTAAAACAAAGAAAAATCACTTTGGAAATCACCACAAAGATATAGAATGATAGAACCAAATCAAATTCCCAAAAGACTATTTTTCTTTGAAATATTGAAACACTTTTAAATAATAAAGATTGATCTTTTTAGCACAAAGAAACTCTTTTTAAAACTTGTTTAAACACCAGAGAAAGCTCAGAAATTTCGTCCAAAAATTCTTAGTGAAAACAGGCCATTAATGGGGTATTTATAGCCCCTAGAAAAATATAGCCGTTGGCAGCAAAATCTGCCAAAAATGAACTACTGGTCGACCGGTCGGTCGACCAGCCAACGGGTAGCTACCGGTCGACCGGCCCCAGAAACAGAGAGCAACACTCTCTGTCTGGTCGACCGCTCGGTCGACCGGGAGCAACCCGAGAGTGGGTTGCTCTCAGTCGGTCGACCGTGCGGTCGACCGGCTTATGGGGCTGCATGCGTGCACGTTGCTGTGCACGTCGGTCGACCGCTACGGTAGACCGGCTCCTGGTACGGTCGACCGACCTAGCCTGGCAGAGGCAATTCTGGGACTGATAAACAGGTTATTTTTAATTCTAAAAATTCCCATAAAATCTCTAAAAATACACAAAAATAGTTTTATCATTTTATATAGAAATATAAACTTGTGTTAAAAATTTCAACAGAAATTTCAAACATTTTGAACTGTTTTTGTGTTATAGAAATTTTGCCGAAAACCAAACCTGTATTTTACCAAACTTGAATTTTTCAATTAGAAATCCGATTTTTCCAAAACTCATCCAATACAAAAACATGATATTTAAACACTTTGAAGCATGTTGCATATGGATATAATCCAATATACAAGAAACATATATATATATATATATATATATATATATATATATATATATATATATATATATATATATATATATATATATATATATATATATATATATATTCATGTTTTTGACTTTAATTCCAAAAATATGTTTTGTTAAAACACAAAACCTAAAACACATGAATAGGTATATCAAAATAAGTTTGTCTAAGTAGTTGAAGCATGCATGTATATAGAATGAATCTAATATACATTAAACCATGTAAACTTGTTTTGATATAATATCTATTCATGAAAACCAAGATCGGTTAAACCAAACAAACCGAAAAACCAAAACCAAAACATGAAACGTGTGTGTTGTGAACTTGAGCATATCATACTATTCTAATCTTTACAAATGGATCTAAACTCGAAACTAAACTATGGTACCGATGTCTTCTTGTAGAGCGCCGTCTCCAAGCCGACTCGATCCAAAACTTGATTCACCGAGCTTGACTCCTATGAGTGCTATATATGACCTTGAAGCTCGGGCTCTGGAATCACCATGTGAAAGCTTCTAAACCATCTTTGTTGAAGCTAATCACCAACTAATATCTTGGTTAATGATCTGAAACTAAACATCACAAGATTATTAGTACACATAACTACATGAGTTAATCATCATCAAAACTAGAGTGGAAGGCCTCTGGGCCAACAATCTCCCCCTTTTTGATGATGACAAAACTCATGGAGTTATATATGCATGGATTAAAGTTAAGCTTCAAAGAAGCTCCCCCTTAACTCATGCATCTCAATAAACAATCAAATGTGCAATGAATGTTCATAAACATGTATGCATCAACATGCATAAAACACATAAATTTTCAAAACATGCTCTTGATACCAATTAAATAAAACAAATAAATAAATAATTTTCAAAACAAACTCTTGATACCAATTGCAAAACAAACTAATGATACCTTTTACAAGCTCTTGATACCAAAAAAAAAACATGTTCTTTAAATAATGCTTTTGATACCATTGAACTTAATAAAAACATAAAACATGCATACAAAATGCATATAAAACTCAAATTCTTCTCCCCCTTTTTGTCAATCATCAACAAAGGGTTAAAAACAAAACAAATAAAAACATATTCTTCTCCCCTTTTTGTTCAAAACAAAGAATCAATAAAAGGATGTTCTCCCCCTTTTTGTTTAAAACAAAAACGATATCAATAAGGGGTCAAATCAAACATGATACCAATTAAAAATGTGTCAATGAAGTGCATATTGATACCAATTAAAAGTGAAACTATACCAATTGAAAAAACAAAAATCTTGATACCAATTGATAAGTAAACAAATATCATATCAATTATAAATAAACAATCTTGATACAAATTGAAATTAAACATTACAAATTTTGAATTTCTAAACATAAATCTTGATACCAATTGAAATTATTATTCCTTTTTAATCATATGATATCAAATTGAAACTATTATTTTCTATCATAAAGTAAGGGAGTGGAATACTAAATACCAATTGAAAGATGAAATATAAGATTTTCTCCCCCTTTATGAAATACCAATTAAAACTATGATAGAGCTTGTATATGGATACCAATTGAAAACTAATCAATTGAAACAAAGTTGAAACTCAAGCTTATCATAATCAAATTTGTGCTCTAAGATATAGAAATATAGTAAGCACAACTAAAACACATATATGTATGAAAAGTTTGATACCAACCGAAATTGATACAATTTGAAATGTAAGCATACATACATAAAAATATATGAGTATACAAAAAAAATGTCAAGATTGATACCAATTGAAAGAATTCAATGATACCAATTGAAACAACAATGAGATCAAGTGTATATCTCATATTACCTATCCTCCCATTTCATGCTTATGTTTAAATGGATTTTCAATATAAAGCATACATGAGCATGGTCGCCCATCCAACCGCCTTTAGAAGGTAGGGTTTCAAAATAGGTTTGAAAATGTAGTATGTTTGAAAATCTTTACTATAGTGAAGAATACGAACTAGTTAAATGGAAAAACTTTTAAACTAGTACGAAATCCTTCCAGTAAGGAATAAAACAAAATTGTTTTTCATGAAACACATGTAAATCACATGATCACTAAACACTTAAGGTCCATAAAGCCCATATCATACTCATGAAAACAAAATCATAAGAAAACTAACAAAGTGAGTGAACAAGTGTTATGTGACACATATCAACATGAAAATATTCAATTAAGCTCATGTGAAATTCCTTTAAACATGAAACACAATTTCTTCAAGGCATATGTATGTCAAGTATAAACTAAAGTATACATACATATCCAAAACATAACGAGTCCACAAATGTATATGCATTAAGGCACGTGGCTCAAAGGATGTATATGTATAATCAATAATTTAGACAAGATGGACATATACATGAAGTTAAAACACATAATCATAAAAACATATCCAAAATGGAATATAAGTTAAAATGCATGAGTCATCAAAACTAGACTATACTAGTACATCTAATGGGTACAAATAAGCATTCAAGCACAAACATATATAAAGATTTATTTGTGGCCCACTATATGTACAAGTATATATCCTAGTCTTAATGAAAACTAACATCTAAACGTATATCCAAAACATGAGGCATAAAACTAGACATAAATCAATATGATAATCATAAAAAATGATCATTATGTAAATCCACATGCTATTAGAGCGATGATATACATAATAGCTAAACAATGGTGAGAACACAACATATGGGTCCATCTAAACATGGGTGATCTCAAAAGCTATACATGCATGTCAAAGGTCTAATAATCATGGTATTCAACATACTAATCAAAATATGAAGCATTAAAACAAAACATCACAAATATCAATATGATCATTATGTATATGCATGTGCATTAGATCTAGAGCATACATATTAGTTAAAAATAAGGTGAGAACACATAGATATAAATCCATATAAGCAAGAAGTGTCTCAAGTAACTAAACATGTATATTACTAATCTAATAAACATGGTATAAGCATAATGAACAATAAACCATGGCATGTTATAAATTGATGAACATGAAAAACATGCAAATATAAACGGGAGTTAGAGATTGATACCAAAACCGATAAGGGCACCTCTCTAGTTCTCCAAACCAATGGTGGTTCTCTCCACCAAACTCCCCTTGAAAGTGATGCATCCAAATTGTTTTCTTTAAGCACGGAACGCATCCACTTCAAGGTACCTTCACTCTCACGTGATGCGAGAGCCCACACCTACAACAAAAACCATAGGGGTGGTCTTTGGTACCCATTTTCTTTTGGGTCCATAGGGGTTAGTGCCTTTCCTAACCCAAACAAACATTATTTGCTAAATTTTCATCATATATACGATCATAACAAAATCTAGCAAGGTGGCCCTTACGTCCACAATGTGTACATGTTACACATGAGCATACATAGTGTTAAGATTGTGTTCGTGAGGAGCATGTGTATGCCGTGGAGGGTGTGCATGCAAAGATGGAACTTGTTTCTTTCGAACCAAGGATTCCAAGCGTGTATGGTTCATGGCACAATGGCTCCAAGTGAAGCCCAAACAATCAACACTTTTCTTCAAAATATTTATATCATTTTCAATACTTGAAGATAAAGTGGAGCATGCAATAGGTGTGCTAGAAGAAGAAGCTACACTAGCGTGGCAAACATGAGTATCTATGTTATTTTGCAAAGATTTATTTTTATTTAAAACTAAATCTAATTCTTTTGTAATGAAATAAATTTCATTTTTCAAAGCAAGGTTATCTTTTAAAATAAAATCCAATTTTGAAGATAAAACCTCATTGTTCTTCAAAATATCATCACAATCATTTTTGCTTTTCAAAAACTCATTTTCCTTTAGAGCAAGTTCTAGTTGAGATTTAAGTGAGTCACGTTCACTAGTAATCTCTTCTTCTTGCAAAATCGATTCAAAACTTGAACACAAATCCTTCATTTCTTCTTTTAAATCAAAGTTCTTCTTTTTCAAAAGATCATGTTTTTCCAAAAAAATTTCAAACTTAGTAGCAAGTTCCATATTTAAGGTTTGAGCTTCTAAACAACCATAGCGAAAAGAACTAGAGCTATCATCTAGTTGAGTGTCCGATTGTACCTTAAGGGAGTCATTCCCTTGGACCATGAGGCAACGCTCGTCGGACTAGTCTCTTCTAGATCCCCTTATCTTGTTGATAATCTTTGGTAGCTCGGAAGAAGTCAAGATACTCCAAACTGCAAAAGCCGAATCATAGTGAGCAAATACATGTAATAGATCTTTATCAAGAGATGCTATAAGTGTCTTAAGGGCTAATGCATTGGCTTTTCTTTGCTTGCAATCATTGGGGTTGAATTCTTTAGTAGTGGCTTGATAAACTTTATGTCCTAAGGTTTTCAAATGACTACTCATCTTGGCCTTCCAAATATCATGTCTAGAAAAATCAAACATAGGAGGGCTATCCATGAATGCAACTATATGTGTGCAAATGAAAATGCAAATGAAGATTAGCAAACCAAGATCTCACTCCTAGGTGGTTAAACCTAAATATCAGGAGCGTAGGTTCTGATACCAATTGAAATCACCTAGAGGGGGGTGAATAGGTGATAATGCTAATCTATGAACTAAATGCGGAATTTAAAAACTAATTGAAATTACTCTAAATGCAACCAATAAGTGATGCACACACAACCAAGCCAAGCATATAAATATGAATGATCAATATGAAATAATGCAAGGCACAATATAAAGAGAGAGAGAGTCAATGGATCAAGCGCAAATAACAAGATTTGTTTTGAGGTTCGAGCACCCAGCTCTACGTCCCCCGCCTTCACCTAGAAGGATTTCGAATCCACTAGCTTGTCCACAAAGGACTCCCACACAGGGAACCTCCACCGAGGATTTGGGGCAATACAATCACAAGGAGTACCCAAATCCTCTCTTTACAACCACAACCTCCTTCTAGAGGCAAAGCGCCAAGCCAACAAACAATCACCTCACAACTTGAGGGTGAAAAACACCTAGATGGGGGGGATGAATAGGTGTAAATGCTAATCTAACAATCTTTTTAAAACTAAGATGGATGAATGATACAACGATCTCTCAAAACAAGACTAAGAGCCGAATACCCCATGAGAGGTTCTGAACTCCTTCCTCCCAATTCCCCTTGAATGGGTTAGAGGTGCGCAATGCAACCTTGTTGTATGAGAATTGATCGAACAAAGTATGAATAAAATGCAATGATGAAATGCACACAAGATATATCACAAGTATCACAAGCAATAACACAAGGGAATAAAACTAGATCTCAAGCAAGTAATTGAAAGCAATAGAGTGCAAGAGAAAGTTAAAGCAAGAATGGACACAAGGCAATCGCAAACACAAGATGTTTGTTTCGAGGTTCGAGCCACCGCTCTACTCCCTGCCTTCACCTCCGTGAAGGGTTTCCACTATCCACCGAGGACGATTACAACGGTCTACCGAAGACCCGAGCACCGAACCCACCAAGTACAATAACCTCTACCGAAGAGGTGTCTCCACAAGAACAAGAAGGTCACAAGAATAAGAGTGATCACAACAAGATCACCAAACTCTTTTACAACACTCTCACTCTTTTTACAACTTCACTATAGAATGAGTTAGGGATTTTTGGCTCTATGAAGTGTAGTGAGAAAAACTTAGTTGTAGAGATGATTTTTGCAAGGGAACACAACTGAAAACTAGCTCAAGAAAGAGTTGGAAATGGAGAGCTTAAACACTTTTCTTTCTCTTTTAAAACTTTTAAAACTTGAGGATTTTTCTTGGTATTTTGTAAGAGAGTCTTCTCCTCTATTTATAGGGAGAGAAATAGGTTTAAAAACATTTATTTAGTCCTTATTTGCTCTGAAAAAGACCTGAAAACCCTGAAAAAATCTGCCAAAAAGCAGTCTGAAAAACAGATTTCAGAATTACACAAAAGAGGAAAGAGCCGTTGGGCTGTTGCAGGCTTGGCGGTCGACCGGGCCGGTCGACCGCCAGCTCAGCTGGCAAAGAGCCGTTGGCTCGGTCGACCGTCGGGTCGACCGTCCAAAGAAGAAAACATAGTTCTCTTCGGGCGGTCGACCGGGGCGGTCGACCCAGAAAACCCGAGAGCAACTACTTACAGTCGGTCGACCCGGGCGGTCGACCGACAGACGTGCACAAACGTGCACGTCCTGGGACTGGCACCGGTCGACCGGGCCGGTCGACTGGTCAGCCTAAAACAGGAAAACAGCAGGATTTTGAACTTGGAAAATTTTGTAAAAATGTTTTGAAGTAGGGAAAGCTAAGTAACATGCTGGAAAGGGTATACATACATGATCTAAACATGATATCTATATTTGTAAAACTTAGGGTCATGTATATATATACTAAGGCATGAAACATAAATTTTGACCATGAAAACTTGAATATAAAAACGTGTGTGTGTATCCTAGAGCCAATATCCAACACTCAAACTTTAACATTCTATTCTTACAATGATTCTAAAGACTTCAAGTTCTTCAAGAGGGCTTTCACCATATGATCTTCAAAACTTGATTCTTGAGCCCAAATTGAGTTGACTTGAGTCCAAAGCACCTTCCTTTAGGGAAGAATCCTTCTAGTAGAGTTAGAATCCTGAAACACACTTAAACAATAAACAATATTAGTACAAATAACTAATATGTTTTGTAATCATCAAACACACTAAAAACGGGTGATTGTAACCTTGGGCCAACAATCTCCCCCTTTTTGATGATGACAAAACATATAGGTTATTTAAACAAACATGGAAGAAGAGCTTGGGAAGCTCCCCCTCAAATAATGCTATGTATAAAGAATGACAATGAGTAAGATACATGAAGCATTGAAAACACAATAGTTTTGTCAAAAACTCAAATACATCAAAATACACTATAAATAAACTTATATATACTTTTTCTCTCCCTTTTTGTCATACATCAAAAAGGGTTAAACAAATCAAAAACAAAAGAAATTTTTCTTTAAGAATCCATAATGCAAACATTCAACTCACACACAAATAAATGAAAATCTGACATAATCTAGAGGTTTAGTAAAAATATCGGCAAGTTGAAAATCGGTAGAAACATAATCAATATCAATATCACCTTTCTCATAATGATCTCTAAGAAAGTGATACCTAATGTCAATGTGTTTGGTTTTACTATGTTGATTTGCATTCTTTGTCATGTGAATAGTACTAGTATTATCACAAAATATTTTAACATGATCAAAGTGTAAATCATAGTCAAGGAGAGTATGTTTCATCCAAAGAACTTGTGCACAACAAGCTCCGGCCGCAACATACTCCGCCTCGGCGGTTTGAAAGGGCTACCGAATTTTGCTTTTTGGAAGACCAAGATACAAGACAATTACCTAAGAATTGACATGTTCCACTTGTGCTCTTCCTATCAACAACCCGCATAGTCGGCATCCGAAAAACTCGTCATTGAAAATTGGCCGGTTTTCGGATACTACAAACCCATTTCAATAGTGCCCTTAAGGTATCTAATTATGCGTTTAACCGCAATTATATGAGACTCTTTAGGACAAGATTGAAAACGTGCACAAAGACAAACGGAAAACATAATATCCGGCCTACTAGCCGTCAAATACAATAAACTACCAATCATGCTACGATAAAGCTTAATGTCTACACTTTTACCTTGTTCATCCTTGTCAAGCTTGGTAGTTGTTGCCATGAGAGTTTTGCTTACTTTAGATCCTTCAAGCCCGAACCTTTTGATTAGTTCCTTAGTGTACTTGGCTTGATTGATGAAGATCCCATCCTTCCTTTGCTTGATTTGGAGTCCAAGGAAATAGTTGAGTTCCCCATCATAGACATTTCAAATTCTTCCTTCATGCATGATTCAAAAGCTTGGCAAAGAGATTCATTAGTAGAACCAAAAATAATATCATCAACATAAATTTGCACAATAAGAATATCTTTTTCTACATGTTTTGTAAACAAAGTTGTGTCAATTTTACCTTTCTTAAAACCATTTGAAATTAAAAATGAAGAAAGTCTTTCATACCAAGCCCTAGGGCTTGTTTTAAACCATAAAGAGCTTTATCTAATTTAAACACAAAATCCGGATGTGTATGGTCAACAAACCCGGGGGGTTGTTCAACATACACCTCCTCTTCAATAAAACCATTTAGAAAAGCACTTTTAACATCCATTTGAAATAATTTAAAATCTTTATATGAGGTAAATGCTAGTGTCATCCGTATGGCTTCAAGCCGTGCTACGGGTGCAAAGGTTTCTTCAAAATCGATTCCTTCGATTTGAGTGTAACCTTGGGCAACTAACCTAGCTTTATTCCTAACAACGTTACCCGATTCATCCAACTTGTTCTTAAAGATCCACTTAGTACCAATTGTTGGTCTATCGTGGGGCCTAGGAACAAGGTGCCAAACTTGGTTGCGCTCAAATTGATTGAGTTCCTCTTGCATAGCTAGCAACCAATATGAATCGGCCTCGGCTTCGAGGACGTTCTTGGGTTCAACATGAGAAATAAATGCATAATGTCCACAATAATCATGAAGTTTAGAGCGAGTGGTTACCCCTTTTGATACTTCACCTATGACGAGGTCCTTGGGATGATGAGGATTGTATCTCCAATCCTTTGGAAGTTGTTGAGTAGGCTCCACTTCAATTGATTGAATTTCATTTCCTTGAGCCTCGTCTACTTTAGCTTCACTTCCTTCATCATCCTTTGGCTTGTCTCCCATAGTAGTTGTATCCTCCAAGGTCACTTTCTCCAAGCCTTCATCCAAAGCATCTATTTCTACAACATTCTTAACAAACAAGTTAGATTCTTCAAACTTAACATGTATAGATTCCTCAATAGTCAAAGATGATCTATTGAAGATTCTATAAGCCTTACTTGTATAAGAATAACCCACAAAAATTGCCTCATAAGCTTTAGCATCAAATTTTCCTAAATTATCTTTTGTATTTAAAACAAAACATTTGCATCCAAAAACCTTGAAATATGAAACATTTGGTTTTCTAGAAAAGTACATTTCAAAAGAAGTTTTTGAAGTATTTTTACACAAGAAAACACGATTTGATATATAGCATGATGTATTAACGGCCTCGGCCCACAAATAATGTGGTAGACCATATTCACTTAGCATTGTCCTAGCCATCTCTTGTAAAGTTCGATTTTTCCGTTCAACTACTCCATTTTGTTGTGGAGTTCTAGGACAAGAAAGTTCATGCTTAATTCCATGTTCTTCACAAAAAGTGGTAAAGGGTAGGTTAATGAACTCACCTCCTCTATCCCTTCTTATTCTTAAAATTGAAGTATCTTTTTCCTTTCAACTCTTTCTTAAAGGCTTGAAAATGTGAAAAGGCTTGATTTTTGTGTTCAAGAAAGAAAACCCAAGTAAATCGTGAAAAGTCATCAACCAATACAAATGCAAATCTACTCCCACTTAGACTTTTGGTTTGAGTAGGGCCAAATAGATCCATATGGATTAGCTCCAAAGGACGTGATGTCATGATATCCTTAATTGATTTGAAAGAAGACTTAGTTTGTTTCCCAAATTGACATGCGTCACAAACTCTATCCTTTTCAAAATTCAAACAAGGAATACCTTTCACCATTTCCTTTGTGTTTAACCTAGATATATGGTCAAATGAAATATGGCCTAATCTTCTATGCCACAACCAGAGTCATCATTGAGGGCTTTTAAACAAGTAATATTACAAGACATATTAGACATATCTATCATATAAATTTACTTTCACGAAAACTGAAAAACACACAAGTATTAGAAATTCTATCAATTACTTTACAAACTACATTATCAAAAACAACATCAAAACCTTTATCACAAAGTTGACTAACACTCAAGAGGTTATGCTTGAGGCCATCAACTAAAACTACATTCTCAATTAAAGGGGATGTGCCGAGTTTTACATTACCAATACCGATGATTTTACCCTTGGCATCATCTCCGAAGGTGACGGTGCCACCTTCATGGTATCTTGATAGGGTTGCAAAGTTGTTGATGTCCCAAGTCATGTGCCTTGAGCAACCACTATCAAGATACCACAATCCTCTACGTCGTTGGGCTTTGGAAGGTACCTATATCATTTAACAAAATTGTTGACTTTGGTACCCAAACTTTCTTGGGTCCTTAAAAGTTAGTGTTTCGAACCCAAACATTATGAAAAGATGCACTTAGTCTATCATAGCAAAAATTGGCTAAGTGCCCTTTCCGCCCACAATGTGAACATGAGAACACTCTTCCATACATGAATGCATGATGTGTGTGTGAAGTGTGAGCATGCTTTGGGGTTTGCCACGATGTAAAGGTTGTGTGGTATGAACATGAGCATGAGCATGGTGAACATTTTTCTTAGGGGCTTGTTTCTTAGGAAACATGGCCTCTAGCTTCTTTTATCAAACTCACAATTTTTTAAAACAATTCCCAATGAGTCTATTCTTTCTTTAAGCATAATAATCTCATTAGAATCAATTTGTGGGGACTTGCCTTTACAAGAAATCTTATACTTGTCAAATCTTTTTGGGTGGAAACAAGAGTGGAAAGTAATTCATCTTTTTCTTTAGAAATAGTAAAGACTTGATGATTAAGAGATTCATTTTCCTTTTCATTTTTAGATACTTTTTCTTAAGAGAGTCATAGTTATGTGAAAGTTCTACAAATGCTTCTCCTAATTCATCCATGGAAAGTTCATCATTAAGAGAAGTGGAAGGGGTTACCTTGCTTGTGCTTTCATTAGCCATGAAGCACATGTTGGCGGTGTCAATCTCCTCCTCGGATTCGCTCTCGGAATCCCATGTAGCTTTCATTGCCTTCTTCTTGTAAGGCTTCTTTGAGTGGAGGGCTTCACTTTATCCGGGCACTCCGCAACAATGTGTCCCGGTCTTTGGCAATTGAAGCAAATAATCTTTCTTTCTTCTTTGCCTCCTTTCCATCTCCTTCTTCCTTGAAATTTAGCCTTGTTATACATCCTCTGGACGTTCTTTACAAGAAGTGAGAGCTCTTCGTCATCTTCTTCTTCATCGTCTTCGTCAGAGTGTGTGGATTGACTTTTGAAGGTTATAGTCTTCTTCTTGGAAGGAGCCATGTCCTCCCTTGCTTTCCTCTCCATCTCATGGGTTTTGAGGTTCCCAATGAGACCAATTAGCTCCATCTCCTCCTGTCATTGAGTTCCTTCAAGGTTGTTGCTTTTACTTCCCATGAAGGAGGAAGAGCCCGGATGATCTTCCTTACTCTTTGGTCATTGTTAATACCATCACCTAGAGAAGAAAGTCTATTAGTGATCTTTGTAAATCTTGTAACCATATCATCTATGGTTTCATTTTCTTGCATGCAAAAGTTCTCATATTGGGACCGAAGAAGGTCTACTTTAGCCCTCTTCACTTGTGAAGTCCCTTCATGTGTGACTAGCAAATGTGTCCAAATTCATATGAGGACTTACAATGAATAACTCTAGCTATATCATCATCATTAAGGGCTTGAAGTAGTGCATAGTGAGCCCTAGCATTGGCATCAAATTCCTTAGTCTCAATTTCGGATCAAGTAGATTCATCACCGGGGGGTGCACTAAAGGGTTTGGTCACGGCCTTTGCAACTCGACTTCCTAGAGATTGCAAGAAAACGGTCATCTTAACCTTCCATATGGGAAAGTTAAGTCCATCAAACTTAGGAGGGGTTTTAATTCCATCGGCATTTTTACTAAGTGAGTATGAATGAAATGATTAGCAAAATTAGGATCTCTCTAAGGTTGTTAAGCCAAATCCTAGAGTCCAAGCTCTGATACCAATTGAAAAACACCTAGAGGGGGGTGAATAGGTGTAAATGCTAATCTAACAATCTTTTTAAAACTAAGATGGATGAATGATACAACGATCTCTCAAAACAAGACTAAGAGCCGAATACCCCTGAGAGGTTCTGAACTCCTTCCTCCCAATTCCCTTGAATGGGTTAGAGGTGCGCAATGCAACCTTGTTGTATGAGAATTGATCGAACAAAGTATGAATAAAATGCAATGATGAAATGCACACAAGATATATCACAAGTATCACAAGCAATAACACAAGGGAATAAAACTAGATCTCAAGCAAGTAATTGAAAGCAATAGAGTGCAAGAGAAAGTTAAAGCAAGAATGGACACAAGGCAATCGCAAACACAAGATGTTTGTTTCGAGGTTCGAGCCACCGCTCTACTCCCACGCCTTCACCTCCGTGAAGGGTTTCCACTATCCACCGAGGACGATTACAACGGTCTACCGAAGACCCGAGCACCGAGCTCCACCAAGTACAATAACCTCTACCGAAGAGGTGTCTCCACAAGAACAAGAAGGTCACAAGAACAAGAGTGATCACAATAAGATCACCAAACTCTTTTACAACACTCTCACTCTTTTTACAACTTCACTATAATGAGTTGAGGATTTTTGGCTCTATGAAGTGTAGTGAGAAAAACTCAGTTGTAGAGATGATTTTTGCAAGGGAACACAACTGAAAACTAGCTCAAGAAAGAGTTGGAAATGGAGAGCTTAAACACTTTTCTTTTCTCTTTTAAAACTTTTAAAACTTGAGGATTTTCTTGGTATTTTGTAAGAGAGTCTTCTCCTCTATTTATAGGGAGAGAAATAGGTTTAAACATTTATTTAGTCCTTATTTGCTCTGAAAAAGACCTGGAAAATCCTGAAAAAATCTGCCAAAAAGCAGTCTGAAAAACATATTTCAGAATTGCACAAAAGAGGAAAGAGCGTTGGGCTGTTGCAGGCTTGGCGGTCGACCGGGCCGGTCGACCGCCAGCTCAGCTGGCAAAGAGCCGTTGGCTCGGGTCGACCGGTCGGTCGACCGTCCAAAGAAGAAAACATAGTTCTCTTCGGCGGTCGACCGGGGCGGTCGACCCAGAAACCCGAGAGCAACTGCTTACAGTCGGTCGACCCGGGCGGTCGACCGACAGACGTGCACAAACGTGCACGTCCTGGGACTGGCGCCGGTCCACCGGGCCGGTCGGCCGGTCAGCCTGAAACAGGAAAAACAGCAGGATTTTGAACTTGGAAAATTTTGTAAAAATTGTTTTGAAGTAGGGAAAGCTAAGTAACATACTGGAAAGGGTATACATACATGATCTAAACATGATATCTATATTTGTAAAACTTAGGGTCATGTATATATATATACTAAGGCATGAAACATAAATTTTGACCATGAAAACTTGAATACAAAAACGTGTGCGTGTATCCTAGAGCCAATATCCAACACTCAAACTTTAACATTCTATTCTTACAATAATTCTAAAGACTTCAAGTTCTTCAAGAGGGCTTTCACCATATGATCTTCAAAACTTGATTCTTGAGCCCAAATTGAGTTGACTTGAGTCCAAAGCACCTTCCTTTAGGGAAGAATCCTTCTAGTAGAGTTAGAATCCTGAAACACACTTAAACAATAAACAATATTAGTACAAATAACTAATATGTTTTGTAATCATCAAAACACACTAAAAATGGGTGATTGTAACCTTGGGCCAACAGAGGGAAAAGCACAAAGTACACAAGGATCACCTCACAACTTGAGGGATACAACCCAAATGCACAACCTCCTCAACACAATGAGGGAAAGGCACAAAGCCAAGTAAAGATAGGGTTTACAACTTGGTGGTCTAACAACCACAAACAATCTCTTTTCCCACACAAGGATCCTATAGAATAAGATAGTAGATGTAGCTCAAGTGTGGAAAACAAAGTGTTTAAAACAAAGAAAAATCACTTAGGAAATCACCACAAAGATATAGAATGATAGAACCAAATCAAATTCCCAAAGACTATTTTCTTTTGAAATATTGAAACACTTTAAATAATAAAGATTGATCTTTTTAGCACAAAGAACCTCTTTTTAAAACTTGTTTAAACACCAGAGAATGCTCAGAAATTTCGTCCAAAAATTCTTAGTGAAAACAAGCCATTAATGGGTATTTATAGCCCCTAAAAAAATATAGCCGTTGGCAGCAAAATCTGCCAAAATGAACTACCGGTCGACCGGTCGGTCGACCGGCCACCGGTCAATTTTGACCGTTGGCAGCTACCCGTCGACTGGTCGGTCGACCGGCCCCAGAAACAGAGAGCAACACTCTCTGTCCGGTCGACCGCTCGGTCGACCGGGAGCAACCCGAGAGTGGGTTGCTCTCAGTCGGTCGACCGTGCGGTCGACCAGTTTATGGGGCTGCCTGCGTGCACGTTGCTGTGCACGTCGGTCGACCGCTACGGTCGACCGGCTCCTGGTACGGTCGACCGTTACGGTCGACCGACCTAGCCTGGCAGAGGCAATTCTGGGACTGATAAACAGGTTATTTTTAATTCTAAAAATCTCATAAAATCTCTAAAAATACACAAAAATAGTTTTATCATTTTATATAGAAATATAAACTTGTGTTAAAAATTTCAACAGAAATTTCAAACATTTTGAACTGTTTTTGTGTTATAAAATTTTGCCGAAAACCAAACCTGTATTTTACCAAACTTGGATTTTTCATTGGAAATCCGATTTTTTCAAAACTCATCCAAATACAAAAACATGATATTTAAACACTTTGAAGCATGTTGCATATGGATATAATCCAATATACAAGAAACAATATATATATATATATATATATATATATATATATATATATATATATATATATATATATATATATATATATATATATATATATATATTCATGTTTTTGACTTTAATTCCAAAAATATGTTTTGTTAAACACAAAACCTAAAACACATGAATAGGTATATCAAACTAAGTTTGTCTAAGTAGTTGAAGCATGCATGTATATAGAATGAATCTAATATACATTAAACCATGTAAACTTGTTTTGATATAATATCTATTCATGAAAACCAAGATCGGTTAAACCAAACAAACCGAAAACCAAAACCAAAACATGAAACGTGTGTGTTGTGAACTTGAGCATATCATACTATTCTAATCTTTACAAATGGATCTAAACTCGAAACTAAACTATGGTACCGATGTCTTCTTGTAGAGCGCCGTCTCCAAGCCGACTCGATCCAAAACTTGATTCACCGAGCTTGACTCCTATGAATGCTATATATGACCTTGAAGCTCGGGCTCTGGAATCACCATGTGAAAGCTTCTAAACCATCTTTGTTGAAGCTAATCACCAACTACTATCTTGGTAATGATCTGAAACTAAACATCACAAGATTATTAGTACAGATAACTACATGAGTTAATCATCATCAAAACTAGAGTGGAAGGCCTCTGGCCAACAAAATTGTATGAATCATCAAAATTAGGTTATACTAGCACATTTAATGGGTACAAATGAGCAATCGAGCACAAACATATAATAATCTATTTGTGGCTCACTAGTTGTACAAGTATATACACAAGTTTTAATGAAAGGTTACATTTAAACATGCATCAAATCATGAAGCATAAAAACAAAACATAAATCAATAAGATCATTATGTAAATGCACATGTCGTAGATCTATGATATACACAATAGCTAAACAAGTGTGTGAACACAAAAATATGGATTCATATGAACATGAGTGTATCTCAAATACTATGCATGTATGTCATAGGTCTAATTATCATGACATTTAACATAATAATCAAAAAAACATGACATGCTAAAAGTTAATCATATGAAAGCATGTAAACATAAATAAGAGTTAGAGATCGTTACCAAAACCATGAGGGCAAATCTCTAGATCTCCAAACCAAGGTGGTCCTCCCACCAAACTTTCCTTGAAAGTGATGCATCCAAAAAAGTCACCATTAAGCTCGGAATGCATCCACCTCAAGGCACCATCACTCTCACGTCATGTGAGAACCCACACCTACATCAATAAAATAGGGGTGGATTTTAGTACCCATACTCTTTTAGGTCCATGGGGGTTAGCTCCTTTCCTAACCTAAATAAATTTGTTTGCTAAATTTACATCATGTACTCTATCATAACAAAACTTAGCAAGGTGGCCCTTACGTCCACAATGTGTACATGTGTACACATGAGCATACATTGTGTTATGTGTATGAACGTGAGGAGCATGTGTATGCCGTGTATGGTGTGCATGCATAGGTGGAACTTGTTTCTTTCGAAACATAGATTCCAAACGTGTGTGGTTCATGGCACATTGGCTCAAAGTGGAGCCCAAATAATCAACATTCTTCTTCAAAATATTTATGTCATTTTCTATGTTAGAAGAAGAGGCGCATGCAATAGATACACTAGGTGGTGAAGCATGGCAAACATGTGTGTCAATATCAATTTTTAAAGATTTATTTTCATTAGAAATTAAATCCAATTCTTTTGAAATAAAGTTAATTTTGTTTTTCAAAGAATTATTCTCTTTTAAAACAAATCAAGTTTTGAAGTTAAAGTCTTATTTTTCTTCAAAACATTTTCACAATCATTTTTACTTTTCAAAATTTCATTTTCTTTAGAGCAAGTTCAAGTTGGGATTTCAATGAGTCACGTTCATTTGAAATCTCAACCTTCTCTTGCAAAACAACATCAAGTTTAGAAGACAAATTTTTATTTTCTTCTTCTAGTATAAAACTTTTCTTTTTCAAAAGTTTATATTTTCTAACAATTTTTCACAAACAATTGATAGTTCTTCATTCAATGCATCAGGATCAATATAATCATCACCTGAAGAACTAGCACAATCATCTAGTTGAGTTTCCGAATGTACCTCAAGGGAGTCATTCCCTGGACCATGTAGCAACGTTATTCGGATTCATCCTCACTAGATTCCTTCTCCACAATGTTTGGCGTTTGAAGCTTTGGAGAGGTCAAGGTGTTCCACACTGCAAAGGCGGAATCACAATGAGAAACCATAGAAATATATTCTTTGTTAAGCGTGCTTCTAAGTGCCATTAGGGCTTGTGCATTGGTCTCTATATGCTTGCTATTATCAAGATAGGATTTCTTGATAGCGGCAAGAAAAACATGCAAACCTAGGGTTTTTAGGTACATGGACATCCTAGCTTTCTAAACAATAATGTTAGAAGTATCAAACATGGGAGGAGTCATATAGTCCATGAGTGTGTGTAAACAAATAAGTGTGCAAATGCAAATACTAGATTAGCAGCCAAGATCTCACTCCTAGGTGGTTAAACCTAATATTAGGAGCGTAAGCTCTGATACCAATTGAAAGTACACCTAGAGGGGGTGAATAGGTGTAAGGCTAATCTAATGAGAAATAATGCGGAATTAAAAACTAAATGCAATACACTTAGTGTAACCAAAGAGTGTAGCCGAATTTTCAGTGAAGGGCTCTGGACTATCTCCTCTAAATCCTCTAAATAAGAGTTGATGTGCTATTTGAAGCTCTCTTGGTTGAACACAAGTATGGGCACACACAATCAATACCAAGCATATAAGTATGAATGAACAATATGAATCAATGCAAGGCACAATATAAGAGGGAGAGAGTTAGAGAAAGTGGATCATACGCAAACACAAAGATATGTTTCGAGCTTCGAGCACACAGCTCTACGTCCCCGCCTTCACACAGAAGGATTTCCACTAACTCCTCCACACAAGACTTCCTACACAGGGAACCTCCACTGAGGATTTGGGTAAATACAACTTGGGAGTACACAACTCTTCTCTCAACATATAACCTCTCACTAGAGGCAAGGCACAGAGCCTACACAATATCAACCTCACAAATGAGGGATAGGCACAAAGCCACACACCACAATCACCTCACACTTGAGGGAATATGCACAAAGTCACCACTCCAATAATCACCTCTTCACTAAGAGGGATATCAACACAATCACCTCTCACTAGAGGGATATCACAAATAAAGGAGGGTTTACAACACTTGGTGGTTTCCACAACCACAAACTAATTTTCCCACAAAACAAAGATCCTATAGATAGGATAGATATGATAGCTCAACTGTGAGAAAATAAAGAGTTTGGAAATCAAAATCACAAAGAAAATACTTGGGAAAACTTCTAGGATATAATGGAAATGAAGAACAAAAATAAATCCCAAAGACTTCTCTTTTTCTTTGATTTTTCCAACTCTTTAAAACAACTGAATGTAGATCTTTTGAACCCAAAACTCTTTTAAAACTTGCTATTAAAACACTTAAGAAGATGAAAAATTTTGCTCTTAAAATTCTTGAAGAAACCAGCTCAAATGAGTGGGTATATATAGCCCCACAAAATTTCTGCCCGTTGGCAGCAGGAAAGGGCAATTTTGCCCTTCCGGTCGACCGCCCGTCGACCGGCCCAACGGTCATTTTTGTGACCGTTGTGCCTCCAGTCGACCGCCCTGTCGACGGAACTGGATACAGAGAGCAGCAGCTCTCTGCCGGTCGACCAGGCCCATTTTCAGAGAGCAGAGCTCTCTGGACGGTCGACCGCCCGTTGACCGGCCCACCAGCCCATGGCTGCGTGCACGTTCTGTGCACGTCGGTCAACCGCACCGGTCAACCGGCAGACAGCCAGGTCAGACTATTATGGGGATTAAAAACTCGGGTTTTTATCTTCAATTAAATCCCATAAAATCACATAAATTTCACAAAAATCAGTTCTTATTAGATCTTTGAAATACAACACGTGTGACAAAAATTCAACACATATACAAACTATTTGAACCATTTTGTGTTCTTGAAAATTGTCTTAAACCAAATCCGTATTTTTCAAAACTTGAATTTTTGAAATGGAAATCCGACTTTTCCAAAACACATGTAAATACAAAAAACATGATATTTAAACAACTTTGAAGCATATTGTATATGGATAGAATCTAATATACATGAAAGATATTATATCTATGTTTGTGACATTAAATACAAAATAAGTTTATTTAAATACAAAACTCCAAACTCATGAAATAGGATATCAAAATAAGTTTTTCTAAATAGATGAAGCATAGATGTATATAGAAAAATCTAATTTACATTAAACCATGTAAACTTGTTTTGATTCTATCTATTCATGAAAACTATATATAAAAACTGAAACCGGTTTAAACTGAACAACAAACATGAAACTTTAAACTTGTGTGTGTATTGTGAACTTGAGCATATCAATACTATCTATCTTTAACACAAGATCTAAACCAAATCTTAAACTAAACAAACCGATGTCTTCTTGTAGAACTCCGTCTCCAAGTCGACTCGATCCAACGTGATCCACCAAGCTTGACTCCAACCAAGTGCCAGATGTGAACTTAACGCTCGAGCTCTTGAATCACCATGTGAAAGCTCCAAAACACCTTTGTTGAACCTAATCACCTACTAATATCTTGATTAAATATCTGAAACTAAATATCACAGGATTATTAGTAATTATAACTACATGAGTTAATCATCATCAAAACTAGAGTGAAGGGCCTCTGGGCCAACATAAGTTATCCTACCTATCACCTGTATATGATCTCTGTGACTCAATAATTATTCCTGACATTCCTGTTCTGCTACGCTGAGGGCAACTCAGGTTGTTGAACTTAATGGTGATATGGGGTATATGGTATATAGATGAGGGTTTTTCTTGTTTGGATTATCCCCTCGACGTATCAATCTTATAAATTCAAAGTCTGAGCTTGTATAACTAGTTTTGTCCACATTTATATTTGATACATTACTTGATGTCTCACTGTATACTCTTGTACGCCTGTGTTCGTGACACAGTTTTCAATTCATGCTCTTTTGATTCGGATTTTATCGACACATGTGTGCTTGTCCCTGCACGCCACTTGGCATTTACCATACCACTCGTGGGGAGTTCTGACTCCCCTGGATCTGCATATCTAGATTACGGAGCTTGGAGCTTGTGGATTCTCCCGTTTGCTGATCAGAGATGCGCAGTGAAAGCGTGGATCATTGGCAAACCGTCTGAGGACCTATCTTTTCAGGCCCCCTGCTCGGCTCTCGAGTTTTCCTTTTGTGACTCTTGAGCACCGTTTGTTTTGTTCATATTGTATATCTTTTTGTATTCTCGCATTTGTGCCTACTCGGTGATGTAATATTCTTGTAATATTGTGTCACATCCTGTGATAACTTTGTAATTATACTCATATGTTGGAATGTATAATGCACCACCTACTTTCGTGCTCTGATTTTGCCTGTACTGATGCTTAGCGATATATGTGAGGGTATTTCTGACCGATGTAAATACGTCGCAATAGCATCTTTGTATCCGCAGGGTCAGGGCGTTACACTTACTGTTTGGCAATTGGGTGTATGATGAATTACCTTCCCCTACTAGAGGACTTGTCAAAAATAATTCATGCACCATAATCAAAATCGACTGAATGGAGGTTTTCTTACGTGATTCCTTCACAAATTTTGTTCGTTTGTCATCTCCCCTTTCTTTTGCTTTCCACCTCTCCCTCCCTCTTCCCCTTCCACCCTCTCTCTCGACTGAATGGAGGTTTTCTTACGTGATTCCTTACAAATTTTGTTCGTTTGTCATCTGACCTT